>JBCNYH010000025.1:8020265-8035694 GCA_039654325.1 Tandanus tandanus
GTCATCACTTCCGGCATTTGGTACATTCCCTTTCCGTTAGAATGCAGTCGTTTGTAAATTTGTTTCAGGACTTGTATATTTGTTTTCTTAAAATGTATATTTGTTTTCTTTAAATTTATTTTTGTTTTCTTAAAATTTATTTGTGTATTGCACTTCCCGGCCACCGTATATATCACATAGAAGCACAAGAAAAACAGTCTAACCCTAAAGATTTTGATGATGTAATTTTTCCAAAGAATAAAATGTCCAAAGTCAGTAAGTGAACCAATCAGATTGTGCTGTTATGGTGTAGTATATACTAGATATATAGTATTAATCCATTATCTGTAGCGTTTATGTGTCATAAAATCAGTAAAGCTGGAGCCAATCCCAGCTGACCTCAGTTTAGAGGTGAAGTTACACCCTGAATAGGTCACCAGTCTATTGCAGGATTAACACAGACACAAACAACCATTCACACTCACAGTCACACCTATGCGGGATTTAGAGTATCCAGTTTTAATGTTACTGATTTTAGGAATTTCTTCTTTTTCTTTTTCTTCTTCTTCTTAATAATAAAAAAAATATATAATAAAAAAAAATAATAATAATAATAATAACAATAATAATAATAATGATTATGATGATGATGATGATAATAATAATAATAATGAGCAGCACAGCAACATAGTAGTTATCACATCCGCCTAAGAGCAAGCAGGTCCTGGGTTTGAGTTCCTGGGCCCAGCGAGGACATTTCTGTGTAGTGTTTGCATATTCTCCCCATGCTTGCGTGAGTTTCCTGCGGGTACTCCGGTTTCCTCCCACAGTCCAAAGATATGCACATTAGGCTATTTGCTGTTTCAAATTGCCCCTAGGCATGAGTTTAAGTGTGAATGTTGCGTGTATGTGTATTCCCTGCAATGGTTTGGTGAGCTGTCCAAGGTGTAGCCCGCCTTCGCCCAAAGTCGACTGAGACAGGCTCCAGCCTCCCAGCGACCCAGGTAGGATTAGGCGGTTTGGCAAATGGATGCATGGAATACTACTACTAATAATAATAATACTAATAATAATACTAATAATAATACTACTACTAATAATAATAATAATACTAATAATACTAATAATAATACTAATAATAATACTACTACTAATAATACTACTACTACTACTACTACTACTAATAATAATAATAATAATACTAATAATACTAATAATAATACTACTAATAATAGAAACAGTTCTAAAGAATTCATTCCAGGTTTGGAGAGGGTGTGTCCTCTTTCTCAGCACACCCGGCTAACACGCACACACACACACCTCTGGAACAATAGGTTTATAATATACTACTGCTCCTACTGCACCTGTGAATCACGTTACAGTGCCAACAATTTACGCGTGTGGTTCCACGATTATACTCGAGACGAACGCGCAGCTCTCTTTTGGACCTTCGGCTTTATCCCTACAAGTGAAGTGGATAACACGGGTTCTCCCGGGACCGGTACGCGCGAGCTGATCTCATGCGGTAGGATATGTGCGCACAGAGCGACGGTGGCAACCCGGAGAGGCGACACAAGGTGAGCGCATGCGGGGTTCAGAGAAAGTGAGGTGGGATATGATCAGTACCAATCTTTCCTTGTCGTTGAGTTGGTCAAATTAAGGCTGCATACCGTTAGTACCTTTAGTACCCTCAATGTGAATCTTTTAGATGGAAAGGTGCCTGTACCTGTACCCTTCAAGCTTTTATCCACTAATTAAAGTCCACATATTCACCTTAAATATTTAAAAACTCACTATATTCACTTCACCAGGTGAAGTTTACATAGTGAGGGTACAGAAGGTGCAAAAATTATAATAATGATGATTTAAAACTACTTTCTGCTGTATTTTTTTTTTTTTAACTACTTGCATCACAGTGTCTCGGGGCATGTTTAGTACCTTTGCTATTTCTACCTGTAAAAGCGATGAAGGGATTTGATAAAAAAAAAGATATATATATATTTTGAATATAAAATAGAATATTTCCAAATTCCCTATAGAGAGACAGCAGGATGGACAAGATTCTCTGGGTAAAGATTGTTTAAGTCTTATGCAAGACTGAGGCCTAAAAGTGGTAAAGATTCTAAAGAGTACAGATACCTGACACTCCCTGTATTTTTTTTTCATCATACCATGAGAGGTGGAATCTTTTGTATGTTTAGTGGTTGTTGTCTTTTTGAATAACTTTACAATTGCTACATTTGGGGGGGCGGGGGGGGGGGGGGTGCATCAACAGTACAGTTTCATACCTTTTTGGACAGCGTAGACAGAGCAAACAACAGCAACAACTATAATAACAACAGCTATTATTCACAGACCCCTCATTACAATTTTATACTAATAATGATATTTATAAGAGTCAGGTATATTTATTTCTTCTTTTTTTAAGTTCCACTTTCTTCCCACAGTGTCCATTTTATATTAAAAAAATTCTATTAGATCCTAGTTGATATTATTTACAGGCATTTTATACTGTACAGGCAGCATCTCTGCTATTATACTCCATATGGTACATTGCTGAATGCTCGTCTGTATTTGAGTTGAGGAAAAAGCAAAGAAAGAAAGAAAAAAAGACAAAGAAGAGGACCCGTGAGGTCACATCACCGCCTCGGTTTAATCCTCGGCTCACACTGTAACTCTTGCTCATCTGGTCTTTCATTTACTAATTAAACAAAATCATCTCAATAATCCTGAGACACCAGTTCCACCTGTTAATCACAGCACGCTGATTTCTGTACAAGTTCATAGAGCATGTTTATGCCTTTTTAGGATGATTTAAAAGAATGACACACTGTTGTCCACGAAACAAAAACAAAACAAGCAAAAAAATACAATTAACCACCACTTTAGCATCCATTTACTTTTTATTTATTACAAATTTTATAAGAAAATTTGGAATAAATTTACATTAACTCAGTGTGGAAATTTTAACTTTTACCTTGAACTCTGTAAATGTGAATAAAAACAGGTTTGTGGTTAAGGATTTGTGTTAAAGTGTTGGTTATTTGCTATATTCTGTATTTACTAATGTTGATTCCAGCACAATAATAATAACAATGATGCAGTGGTGGCCCCATGGTAGGGTGCTGGCATACTGATCTGAAGGTTGGGGGTTCAAGTCCCACTATCACAGAGTTGCCACTGCTGTCCCCCCAGTGCATCTAACTGGGTTATCAAAGGCCAGCCATGTCTCTCACTGTCTGTGGTGAGAGGCATGTAAAAGAACCATTGCTGTCGTTAGTAGGGTAGCCCATTGGGTTGCCGTCAGCGTGTTTCTGCCCTGCGATGGCAAGAGTTGGTTGAGATTGGCACCAGCCTCCCCGCGACCCTAATTAGGATTAAGTGCTTCAGAAAGGGAAACAAAATTGTTTTCTTGCAATGATGCATCTATTTAAAGCATAAACCCTGTGTGTGTGTGTGTGTGTGTGTGTGTGTGTGTGTGTGTGTGTGTGTGTGTGCGTGAATAAGAGGATAAGGGGAGGAGTGGTTTAAATTAATTAATCATTACAAAGTTTATTATTTTCCTATTAAATGCCTAAAGTATTTTATTCCTTTTACCCCTCATCAAGTTGCAATTAAGTGCAACTTTTTATTTATTAAAATGTTGTATAGTTTGATGATGTCATACATGGCGAGCCCCACCCCATTTGTCACAGGACACAGGATCTGGTGGGTAAAAAAATACTTCTGCAGTAACTAAAAAAAAATTATGATCATTAACCTCAGTCATAGTTTCTCCTGAGCTGCTGCGATGGGAATATACCCATGACTGACGTTCATGTTTGCTGGTATTTTCATGTTCCAAATTCAAATTTATTTGTCACGTACAAAATCATACACAGTACAATATGTAGGGAAATGCTTGTTATGACTGTCCTAAAATTTGAAGAATAAAAACTATCAATATCAAGAAGAAAAAGAAAAAGAACAATAACAATAACTATATTGTAGAAAAAGAACAAGTCAACTATTTGAAGGACATAGTTAAAGGTCGAATATAAATATAAAAATGTAAAATATAAAATAAAATATAAAATAAAATATAAAATATAAAAATATATAGAATGAAATATAAATGAAGTGGATTTTATGAGCAATAGTGTCGATAAAGTGTCAAAAGTGTCTGTAAAGTGTTGGTGCAGTATGCACACAAGATGTCCAGTGGGTGTGGTTGTTGTGTGCGCAGAGTAGTGCAAGGTGTTCAGAGAGTGCAAATTGTGTGTGCAACACTCAGCTGAGGTAGGATGTAATTTTCATGTGTAGGGTAGAGTCTACAAAGTCCAGGTACCAGTGTTCTGGTTGAGGGCCCGAATGGCCTGCGGGAAGAAGCTCTTCCTCATTCGCTCAGTGTTTGCTTTCAAGGAACGTTTCCCTGACCGCAAAGTTTACTTATTAGCCATAGAAAAAAAAATTATTTACTCTCCTGGCCAGAGTTGGCATACACCTTTATTTTACATAAACACTTCCTGTACATCAATCACTGAAATTTGACATTTTTTATTTTCAAAGTTTCAAACAAAAGCCTGTCACGGAACCTGTATTAAAAGTAGCACAGCTCCGTGTTATACTCACAACAAAAACAGAATGTTCAGCTCTAGTTCCAATGCCTTTGGTAACAGATATGCCCTGAGAGAGAAAGGAAAGATGAGAAGGAAAGCAAACGAGACAAAATCATGATGAAAAATTGCTTCTGAACATTTAGAAAAGTTGTTCATCACATTACAGAGTGCTTTCTATACTTTCTTCTTTATAAAATGATAGCACCACCTCAGTGAATATAATCTGGGGAAGTTTTAGGGTTGTTCTTTTTTTCCTCTCCAATAACATTCAGAGATATGTCTTCCTCCCAGGACTACCAGACAAACTGAATTTGCAAACAAGGTCAGGAAGATTAATATGACTAAAAAATAAATAAATAAATAAATAAACCTTCCACAAATATGTGTTCTAAAAACAATCTAAAATTACATAAAGCCAGACAAAAAAACCCCAAAAACAAACAAACAAAAAAAACCCAGTCATTTCATGATACTTAATCTTAAAATACAGTGCCGCTATGCATTAACACGTTACACTCGATTCCGCATCCTGATTGGTCAGAAGGTGTTGATTCATTTACATTTTTATACACTATGAATTATTAATGCACTCATTCTAATATTTTATCATTTTTATAACAGCAGCTCATTCAGAGGAACTTGTATCATCACTGATAAGCTACAATCACATCATCAGTATTAATTTCTCATTAAAGCTTTCATTTAACTCCTTATTTATGGAAGGAGTCTCCAGTGTCAGTGCTTCTTTGTAACAGTCGGAGGTGAAGTTGTAGCTTGAAATTTCCTGACATCTTCACAGTGTCACTTGGAGAGAATAAAGAAGCTGGTGAGGGAAGGACTGTTTATAGCTGCTATAAAATAGGAAGACAAAAATTTACTTGCTTCATTTGAAGTGTTTTATTGATTTATTTTTAATAAAGTTGTTTTATTATTTATGATGTTATTAGACAGTAAGTAATTATTCCTGATATTTCTTTCTTTCACAGAAGGATGCCTCAAAAATATAGAATGCAGTTTTCCAGACAAGGGAGGACATCCACTTATCTTCTTCAGCTTTGGATTCTGATCCCTCTCATTGCTCAAGGTATATCATTAATAAGATTTTTAAAAAATGAGAATGTTAATGTGCTTTCTGGTCTTTAAGGCCACTTTAGAAAAGTTATATATATATTTTTTCAGCAAGATCAGTATGATAAGAGATAACATGCAGATAAACAATACGGCTATTTAAAGGTATGAAGATATGATGAGTTATGAATTTTAGCACATGTTCCTGTGCTAAAGAAGGCAATATTAATCTCTTTCGCTGAAACACACACAAAGTAAGTCTCATGGAATTCAGTACTATTTAAAATAAGGCAGGTCAGATGAGGCAGATGTGAAAATAAGTCTTAAAATTGTCCTTAATGATGTTTACTCACCTTTCCAGCTCTGGAACTTTCCAACAGGTCTAATGCTGGGGATCTAATTAAATAATTAGAAGTTTCAAGTTAGATAGAGCATGCGTGTGTCAGAGTACTCATAACAAGTAAAAGGTAATTGAAAGCATGTGTTTGCTCCACCAGTCCTACTTTAGTACAATTTCGCATGCTCTCATGAAAAGTTCCTGTCTATATAAATGTAATGACTATCGTAATATCACTTTACTTTAGTACAATTTCCGTAAGCTCTCAAATGTCTAGTAATAATAACATGAACACTATATAGCTCACGCCAAAGGTAATAACTTACTAGGATCGAACGCGCAGTTGTGGACCGCCTACAGACAGACATACAATTTCCAGCAGAATGAAAATTGGTGTGTCAAAGTACTTTCCGCGTAGCTCACGCAAAAGGTAATTAAACAGCATGTGTTTAATTTTTGGAAATCCTTATACCGGGCTTAAACAAATTCCTGATAATGAGTGAGAAATGAATCCCTTTGACGCATACCACATTTTTTTGCGTTCAAGTCGATGGAATATTATTTTGGTTAATTTTTTTGCCAAGTGGATTTTATCAACCTTCTGTTTTATCCTTTATGTTTTATCCTTCATGTCATTCTGTCTGAGAGACACCAACAGCCAGTTGCAGCCAGCCAACTGCAGGGTATGGCGTAGCCACCATCATAGCCTATGCTATAGCCAGACGCACCCCACTTCAACAATGTAACCATGCGTCATGGCAATACTGACCACAACATCTGTAATTGGTCCACTTCATAGTATTGCATTTCCTCCAACATATTTCTGGCTACTGCTTCCTCCACCACTCATTAAAAAAAATCTACATTCACAATATTATTTTAATATAATTGTATAAAGTCCAAGGCTCTTTAGCAGCGGTAGTTCATTATAACGTTCAATCCTGTTCATTTAAACACCAGTTACACTGCAGTGCTTCTAGCTGCTTGTACTGCTGGATAAAGACTTCCAAATTCACCTGATTTTAATGAATCATGTGAGGGTTCACTGCTGTCATCCACAGTCACACAAAAGCATTAGAATTATGGTAGATTGAGAGGAATGCAGTCTGTCGTACTGTGACTGCCCACAGGCTTAATTTCATCGCACACAAGAGCACGGAAAATATCAGTCATATGATGTGACTCATTAAGTTAATTGCTAATTACAACTGCGAAAGAAAATTCTTTCCATTTTTTTAAGCAGGGGTTATTATCAGCATCCAAAATGGGTGGAGCCACAGCATCGGGGTAGCATTCAGAATCCACTTCATAATTTCACAGTATTCTGAGTTCCAGATGCAAACAAATACATGAATTTTGTTGCTTCTTATTTCTAACAAATGATGTGTTTCACTTCACATCTTTTAAACTGCTTGTAAATTGTATATGTGCATTTTTTTTTAATTTACATATTTTAGCAAAGAAACTGAGAGAATGCAACTCATTCATTCATTCATTCATTTTCTAAGCCACTTAATCCTAATTAGGGTCGTGGGAAGGATGGCACCCATCTCAGCTGACTCTGGGCGAGGGTGGGGTACACCCTGGGCAGCTCGCCAGGCCATGGAAGGGCCTGTTTACTGAACTGATAAATTATATTCTGTTTAATGTGATCCAATGCAATTTATTTATTTTATAAAGCACTTTCTGACATTTTATATATTCACAAAGATTCCCCCAATTCAGTATATTGTTTAGCTTTTACATACTACACAGGAATAGGCAATCTGATTGATTCACTATCTCAGGCAGCTCGCCAGGCCATTGAAGGGCAGAAACATGCTGACGGCAATGCAGCCTACTCTTTTCGAAAGTCAGCAATGGTTCTTTTACATGCCTCTCACCATAGACAGTGAAATAAATGGCTGGCCTTTGATAACCCGGTTAGCTGCACTGGGGGCTATCTCAGGACAATGAACTGAGAGTGGAACTGGTGTCTTCATTTAAGAGTTTTTTCTTTTCTGATTGGTGAAAAGCCATTGAATAATACTTGGTATTGCATCATTGCCATAGGATAACTGAATTATTGCACTGTTACCATCAGATAAATTGAATGATTATTGCACGACTAGCATACGATATATTCAGATATCCAGGTATATAGCTAGCAACTAGTGAAGCTGGTGAATAAAATCCACCATAGGTATGAATGTGAGTGTGAATGGTTGTTTGTGCCTGTATTAGTCTTGTAATAGACTGGTGACCTGTTCTGGTGTAACCCTGCCTCTCGCCCAGAATCAGCTGGGATTGGCTCCAGCTTCCATGCGACCCTAATTAATAAATTGAAGAAGGATGGACGATCTCACAGAAAGTTAGCAGCCAAGCCTCTTAATAATGCTTCATTTTAACCCTGATGCTTTTTGGCAATAACTCTGCTCTTTGTCATGCTACTGCCTTCAGCAATAGCTGAAAATATATTCACTGCAAATATATTCACTGCATGCGAGCACTGTGATCTCTAGCCAGGAAATACCTTCATGCTTTGAGGCACAAGGGTTACATTACATTTCAGGTATAATTATCGTCCCAACTGAGCATGATTACATGTAGTTCATGTCTACAGACATTTGCAGGGCGAGTCCAGAGATTAGGAGGGATTTTATTTTCTATTTTTAGGCCTAATAAGATTTTAACTTTACTGTAAGATGGTTAATGAAGAATGAAAAATTTCACCATGACAAAGCAAATGAAATAATAAAGTTAAATATATAACCCACATGCATATCTTTTTTTTTGTTACTTTGTTTGTTTCCCTTGTTGTCTGATTACTGTTGTTAATTTTAGCAAGATTTGATTAACTTTATAGTTTGTGTTTGCTCTTAGCTAAACCGAACCATTTAAAAAAAAAATCCAACTCTTTGACAATTTTTATAAGATGTGTGTTTGGAAATAAAAGGTTGAAAACACAGTGTGAACTACAAACTACCAGCTTAGTTTATTACTACAAATAATTGTTACTACTTATTGTGAAAAAGAAATCAATACCGTCTGCATTTACTGTAAATAAATAGCCATATTACAGTTTTAAATATTAATGCTAGGGGTAAAAGTTACTTTGCATTTAGAAGAAAAAATATTTTTCAATTTGTTTATCAGTGTGTGAACATTCCAAAAATGCGTAACCAAGAAAATAAGCACACGCAGTCCTGGAGCAACTGGAAAGTCAAGTTGCTACGTCATCCTGTTTTTCGAAAAAAAAACTGTCTCTATTATCTTCTGAATAATGTTCTAATGTGTTTCTCAGAAACATTTTTCTGGTAGTAGTAGTATGTTGGAGCCAAAAAGGCTTTTTTTGTGTTTAATTACCTCTGCCACAAAAATCAGTATTTGTGAAGGTGGATTAATCCTCTGTATTTCCTTGTTTGTGTATCTAATTCTGACCACATCGATGCAAAGGTTTTTACCAAACTTGGTGGGGACATTACTCTTTTTTTCTTGAATTTTGAGGCCGAAGATGCAGGTCTGAGTGGTTGACATTTTCCATGTTAAATTTGAAATTACATATATCCCAGAGAAAAGTGAAGATACTATGAGGGACAGATAGGAAACCATACACATGCTTTCAAACAGCATAATTCCCTTTGACCTTCAGTGACCTTTAAAGGTCAAGATTAAGGTCATGTTTTTTTTCTATAACTTATAACTTCGAAACAAGTGGCGATAGACATGCTGTTACTATGTATCACTAACTGGAAATCATATATGGACTTTCAAATGAGACCTTGAATGACATTCAAATGTCAAATCCCACCCATCAAATGAGAGCTTCTAATGAGAGAATCAATGTACTTTTGAACATATGGTAAGATGAGCACATGGGTAATTAAATCCAATACCAATATTGGGCCTATTCACTGGCCAAGGCACCTTGCATTCTAGCTTTTTTTTTAATTATTGTAGTTTTAAATAAATGTATATGTATATATGTTTATATCTATATAAATTCTCTTAAGTAATACACTGAGCTAAAGGTAGAAACCAAATATTGAGGTGTCACATTTCACATTTGTGATGCAAACAGACTGCTGTGTGAGATAACGTTCAGATTTAATAACATGCTCTGCATTTCAAATCCAAAACATTTACCTCCTTTCCATACCATAGATACCTGTTTTTGTCTCATATTGGTTATTTTTTTTATTGTTTCTTCCCAGGACACAGCTACTTCATGAGCAATTCCAAGGCTGTCCTGCAGGGATGCACAGAACAGTGGACTCTGCGGGAAAACCAGAGGGTGCCACAGCTCTCCCAAATGACTGTGTGCATTGACATGCGTTTAGTGACCACAGGAAAGTGGATAGCCTTTAGCTACAAAGTGCCTCGCTCAATGTATTATGACCTGGCACTGCAGGGTGACAGCGATTCCGTATATGCTTGGCTCCTGGGTGTGCAGCACCGCTTCCCTGTGCAGCTGGAGTTAGAACGTTGGCACCGATTGTGTCTGCGCATTAACTCATTAAGTAACACCTTCAGCCTTACCATTAGCAGCAGTCAGGAGACACACATACGGAGAGTGATTACCCACGCAATGCAACCCGATGGCAAACTACAGCTTGGATGTCCGCCAAGGGAGGGTTTCCGAGGAACCACCATGGCCACCATAGAGCTCTACATGTTCAGAGTATGGGGGGATGTGAAGGACCATGCACTATGCGAGGATGGCACAATTGTGGGCTGGGACTCAAGCATGTGGAGAATCAGCCAACCCCAGACTTGGGTCAAGGATGACACACTTTACTGCGGTGAGCACAATAAACTGGAGTGGATGTTATTTGGAGCAGTCCAGTGCAATAACTAAAACTTAACACAGTAAAACTAAAAATTAATACAGTCATCATCATGTCAGAAGTCTGAGATGAAGCTTAGCCAGATATACAAGTTCAGCTTCCCAGTTAAATATACAGAGAAAGTACAATACATCATAGCACACCTTGCCTATGAGTAAAAAGCTACGAAAGTTGGTAATTTATAGGAAATAAATAATTTAATAACTATTTTTATCCAATGAAAACAAGCACTAAAGGTAGGTGTATTTTATGCATGTTTTTGTAATCTGATATCCAGTCTGACTACAGATACAAATGCATCTGCTCAAAGTACAGGTGATGCAAATGCGTGGTTTTAGTGTCATAAACAGGCACGATTGCTTCCTGTCTCTCTGAATATATACTTTTCATTTTCTTTTTCACTCTTTTACTACCTCAAGCTACCACATTTTGCATGAAGTTAACATGTGAAATGGATGCTCTGTATTCGTCTAGTCCTGCAATCTGCTTCATTTTTGTCCAGTCTAAATCCTTCATCCATTTTCTAAAATGGATGTGAATCTTATCTTTTTGCATGGCTTTCCTCTAGGTATACCCTGTCTTTCAGGCCTTGTACGGGTGAAACGCGACACCAATAAAGGAAATAATGGAAATGGTAAGTGTCACTTCATGAGAACGCCTGTAGTCAGACACACTAATCTGTTCACATCTGTCTTGTCCACACTTCTTATATGTATCTAATAAATTCATATGCTTATCAGTACTTATTTTGAAGTTATAAGCACTCAGAATCGTGTGACCTTGAATTTTGCTTTTCAAGGTCACTCAAAGTCAAAGGTAATTGTCTCAATGAAATTCCATATATGGTTTCCTGCAAGTGTTTCATTGTAACAGTGTGTATATCGGCATTCCTTTCAAAGTTATAAGTACTCTATCCCCAAAAATCTGTGACATTGCTCTGACCTTGACCTTTGGCATTCCAAAATCAAGCTATCTATGAGTGTCAGGTATGCTAGTGTCCCTACCAAGTTTAGGCTAAATCCTTGCACGGGAGCGTTTTGTTCACAAACAAACAGACAAACAAATGCAGGTGATTACAATACCTCCTCTACAACCTATTTTTGTTTTGGAAGTCATTAATCTATTAGCAGCATAAATCTCTGACTAAGACAAACTGTTAATTTATAATTACAACATTTTCAACAGAAAATATATGTCTCTAATCTGGAATTGCCAATGACTTTAAATTTCAATTCTCTCTAAATTATCTTACAGACGGCAACAATGGGAATTCCAATACCCCCCTGAAGACTGGTAAGTGACAACCAAAAAGTTCTCTTTACATCCACATGTAATCACACCACACTAAAGAAGTTAAAAACTAATGTTTGTATTTGTTTAGTGTGCCAGATATTGATATTTGTAATTGTTTGGTAAAAAACTGGATGCAGGAATGGTCTACACCGGCCAGATTTTATTTTATTTTTTTTGTAATAATGACCAACATTTTGCTGAACATAACTTTGTGGTACACAACTCCTGACTTGTAGAGTTCCACAGCTATTTCGTGTAATGCTACCTATTCAGTAGAGAAGAGCCTATGTGTTTTATATGCTATTATCAGTTTATTTTGGCCGAAGACAATGGGTTCTCGGCAAAACCACCCCAGATCACAGGTTTAGTTATCTCTTATACACCTGTTTTACTGTTTGTTAATTGTGAATTTATATTGTAATATCAGTTCATTTTGGCTGAAAACAAAGGGTTCTCAGCAAAACTGCTGAGAACCTTCTCAGCAAAGATTCTCAGCAAAACCACCCCAGATCACAGGTTTAGTTATCTCTTATACACCTGTTTTACTGTTTGTTTTCTTTTTGTGTCTGTTTATCATAACAATAACAAGACCGTTTGATAGGAGAAATGTTATTGTGTATGCACGATAACTTGACAGTGCAACACTGATGTGTAGAAAGTGGGACACACATGCATAGACACACATTCAGATTATGTCCAACATGTTCAAAGTTAACTTAAAACTTACCAATGTTTCAAGTCGAGGGTTCAGCAAGGACATTTCTGTGTGGAGTTTGCATGTGCTCCCCATGCTTGAATGGATTTCCCCTGGGTACTTCCTTTGCCTCTCACATTAGGTTAATTGGCTGTTCCAAATTACCCCTAGGAGTGAGTGTGAATTGTTGTGTGTGTGTTGGACCTGTGATGAACTGTTATCATGCCCAGTGTCAGCTGCAATAGGCTCCAGCCTCCCCGCGACCCTAGTATGAGTAAGCAGTTCGGCAAATGAGTGAGTGACTTAGCCTTTGCTTTGTTCTCACCCCTTTAGTTGTAGGTGCATATTTGGTTACAACCCATCTCTATATCAAGTAAACTACAGCAAATTGCAGCAAGAATTTGGTTTCTCTCTCTAAAAAAAAAAAAGATTAATGTCTTAATTCGTTTTTAATCAGTTTTTAATCAGTTTCTGTTTGTTTTCCCTGAACAGGAGCTACAACTGGAACTTCAGCTACGTCTCCAAACACCACCAAACCCGCTACCTTTACAACAGTAGTTACTGCTACTAATAAAAGTAATACTCCTACTAACACAGTTTCCAACTTTACTATTATTTCTACTATCAAAGGTACTCCTGTGGCTACTATTCCCACCGCTACTTCTAGGAATACTACTTCAACTAAGAAAATTATTGCAGCTACTAGTTCTTTAACTACACATACAATTACCCATACCACTGAGCCAACAAAAACTACAGACACAACCACAAATCTTATCCCTACTAACAAATCCATCACAGGTACTCCTGCTCTCAAATATACCACCACAGTAGTTATTGCAACAGAAAACACTACACATACTACACTGGCAACTATTCCTCTAACTACAAATACCAAAAAAGTAAATACTTCTATTATTGCAGATACCCACATGCATACCAGGACAGATACTGTTGCTATACCTTCAAATATCACTGCTAAGTATGTACCTTTCTCATCAGATGCATCTGTTAGTTATTCAGCATCAACAACCGAAAACTCAAGCACACCCCAAACAGGTTCAAATACACAACGCCTTTCCAACAACACAGTTTTGGCCAAGCTCAAAGTTTCAGGCAAGTCAAGAAAACCAAGATCAATTTTGTCTGATATTCCTCCTACCGCAGATACCCTCAGCGCTACTACCACAGACACCTACATCACTACTAATCCTACTACCACAGCCACCTACATGACCACCAATCCTACTACTACAGACACCTACATGACTACTAATCCTACTATCACAGACACCTACATGACTTCTAATCCTAATACTACAGACACCTACATGACTACTAATCCTACTACCACAGACAGCTACATGACTACTAATCCTACTACCACAGACACCTACATGAATACTAATCCCGCTACCTCAGACATCTATATGACTACTAATCCAACTATCACAGACACCTACATGACTACTAATCCAACTACCACAGACAGCAACATGAATACTAATCCGGGTACCACAGACATCTATATGACTACTAATCCAACTACCACAGACACCTACATGACTACTAATCCAACTACCACAAACAGCAACATGACTGGTAATCACGCTACCACAGACATCTCTATGACTACTAATCCAACTATCACAGACACCTACATGACTACTAATCCAACTACCACAGACAGCAACATGAATACTAATCCGGCTACCACAGGCATCTATATGACTACTAATCCAACTACCACAGACACCTACATGACTACTAATCTAACTACCACAGACACCAACATGACTGGTAATCCCGCTACCACAGACATCTCTATGACTACTAATCCAACTATCACAGACAGCAACATGACTGCTAATCCAACTACCACAGACAGCAACATGAATACTAATCCCGCTACCACAGACACCTACATGACTACTAATCCAACTATCACAGACACCTACATGACTACTAATCCAACTATCAGAGACACCTACATGACTACTAATCCAACTACCACAGACAGCAACATGACTGCTAATCCCGCTACCACAGACATCTCTATGACTACTAATCCAACTATCACAGACACCTACGTGACTACTAATCCAACTACCACAGACAGCAACATGACTGCTAATCCCGCTACCACAGGCACCCATATGACTACTAATCCAACTACCACAGACAGCAACATGACTGCTAATCCCACTACCACAGACATCTATATGACTACTAATCCAACTATCAGAGACACCTACATGACTACTAATCCAACTAACACAGACAGCAACATGAATACTAATCCCGCTACCACAGACATCTATATGACTACTAATCCAATTATCACAGACACCTACGTGACTACTAATCCAACTACCACTGACAGCAACATGACTGCTAATCCCGCTACCACAGGCACCCACATGACTACTAATCCAACTACCACAGACAGCAACATGACTGCTAATCACGCTACCACAGACATCTATATGACTACTAATCCAACTATCACAGACAGCAACATGACTGGTAATCACGCTACCACAGACATCTCTATGACTACTAATCCAACTATCACAGACACCAACATGACTACTAATCCAACTAACACAGACACCTACATGGCTACTAATCCAA
>JBCNYH010000025.1:8035794-8051288 GCA_039654325.1 Tandanus tandanus
TGACTGCTAATCCCGCTACCACAGACACCTACATGATTACTAATCCAACTACCACAGACAGCAACATGACTGCTAATTCCGCTACCACAGACACCTACATGACTACTGTTTCTACTACCACAAATGCATATGTGACTTTTACTGCTATTGAAACAGAGCTGATTAATTTTTCTACTGCTACTGATTCCCCAAAGACTACTATTCTTTCAACCAAAGATACCACAGCTCTTGTTATGCTGGCTATGAACACACCTGAGAGAATGACACATTTTACTGCAGATAACCCAGAGAATAATATTTCTACAGATACCAGCATAGACGCAACTCTCATTAGTACAGACATTCTAAGTTCTACATTTAACACCATAGATACTATACCAACTAACTCTACCACCACATATGCAGAGATATTTACTTCTCCAACAACCAGAGATACCACATCATCTAATCCTACTACTATACATACAATACATACTAATCCTACTCTCTCTGATACTGTTTCTACTCCAGTCAGAACCTCTGTTTTTCTAACTACCAACAACTCCTCAGCCACTACTGTTACAATTGCCGAAAAAAACTCAATTACTACTCCTAAGAAAGTCATTCCAACAACTACTACTATTACAGCTACTACTCCTACCCCAGGTACAATTATTAACCAAACTCCTATAACATCCATTACTGATATTACTAGTGTCATATACATCACCACCAGCATAGATACTAGTGCTGAGCCTTCAACAATGACTGATAATGCTGTACCGTCCTCCTTAATTACCCCATTTACAGCATCAACTCTTGAACCTTCAACCACACACCAAACAGACTTATACATCCATTTAATTTCCATCACCACAGCTTTGGCTATTTTGGTAGTTACAGACAAGCCAGGCATTCCAAGAACAATTTATTTGCCAATTATTTCTGCCACAGATACCTTCATGGTTACTATGCCTTTTCCCACAGAAAACACAAAAACAATTGCTTCTGTTACCACAGATAGCCACATGGTTGCCATTCATACTCCAACAGACACCAAGGTCACTTCTGCTACTGATGCCAAAAATACCAATGCGAACACTATTTCTGCTACTACAGACACCTACAAGTCTTCTGATTCTCCTATGATAGAAATCCACATGACTACTATTCCTATTACCACAGAACGTGACATGAGTCTTGTTAATACTACCACAGACAACCATATGATTCATGCTGAGACAGACAAACATATTAACCATACTCCAACTATCATAGATACCCAAATTAGTTCTAATTTTGCTACCTCAGATACCCAAATTAGTACAATTACTGCCAACCCAGATACTCACATGAATACTAGTCCTACTACTACAGATACCTCTATGACCGCTACACTGACTACCCCAAATACCTACATGAGTACTGTTTCTACTACCATAGACACCCATATGACTATTATTACTATTACCACAGATACCTATATCACTGCTATTTCTTCTATCAAAGACACCCTTTTGACTACTATTCCTATTTGTACAGAAACTAACATAGATCTTGTTTCTACTCCCACAAATACCCACACGATTCATTCTGAGACAGGCAACCATATCACATCTATTCCAACTACCACAGATACCCAAATTATTTCTACTTTTACTACCTCAGATGCCCAAACTATTACAATTCCTGCCTCTTCAAATACCCCTATGAATGTTATTCCTACTACCACAGAGCTCTACCTGAATATTATTCCCACTATCCCAGACACTTACATAAGTACTCTTTCTTCTACCATAGACACCCATATGATTATTATTACTATTAATACAGGTACCCAGGTGACTGATATTTCTGCTACCACAGATACCCAAATTAGTATTATTCCTGCCACTCCAAATACCCACATGACAATTCCTACTACAACAGATACCTACCTGACAGCTACAGCTACTACAAATGTACATATTAGTGCGATTCCTGCTACCATAGATGCCTCCATGAGTACCATTCCAACTACCATAGACAAAGATGTAAATGTTTTCACTATTACCACAGTTACCCTCATGGCTGCTATTCCTACTATCAAAGATACCCACATGACTGCTAATCATTCCATCACAGATACCAACAAGACTGATATTCCTGTTATGAAAGATACTCAAATTATTACTACTCCTACTACCACACATTCCCACATCACCACTATTCATGCTAACACAGATGCCCAGAAGACTGCTATTCCTCCCAACTTGGACACCTACATGACTACTATTTCACGTACCACAGATACTTATCTGAGTTCTACTTCTACTCCCACAGATACCGATATGACTACTATTAATACTTCAACAGAAAAGCACATGATATTTAGTCATACTTTCACAGATACCCACATTATTTCAACTCCTGCTAACATAGATACCCAAATGACTGCTATTCCTACTGCCCCAAGCACCCACATGACTATTATTCCTGCTAGCAATGATACCCACAAAACTTTTATTCCTACCACCACACAAACTGGCATTATTTATATTCCTGCTACCAAAGATACGGACATGCCTGCAATTCCTACTACCACAAACACCCACATGACTACTATTTCTATTATCACAGACACTGACATGACTACTCTTCCTACTTCCACAGACACCCATATGAATTTTATTCCTGCTACCAATGATACCCTCAAAACTTTCATTCCAACCACAGCACAAACCCACATTACTTATATTCCTGCTAACATAGATACCCACATGCCTGCTATTCCTACTACCACAGACACTCACATGCCTGCTATTTCTACTATTACAGACACTCAAATGACTCCTATTCCTATTATCACAGATACCCACACGACTACTAATCCTACTACCACAACCACTCACATGCCTGTTACTCTTACCACCACAGACACCCATATGTCTACTATTTCTACGAACACAAAAACCCACATGACTTCTAGTCATACTACCACAGACACACACATGACTAATAGTCCTGCTACAAATGATGCCCACAAAACCTTTATTCCTAACATTATAAAAACTTCCATTAATTCTATTCCTGCTACCAGAGATACCCGCATGCCTTCTATTTCTACTACCACAGACACCCAGATGACTCCTAGTCCTTCTAGCACAGACACCCACATGACTAATATTCTCGCTACCACAAATACCCACATGAATATTATTACCAAAAACATAAACACCCACATGACTCGTAGTCCTACTACCACAGACACCCATATGACTACTATTTCTACTGCCACAAACACTCACATGCCTGTTACTCTTACCACCACAGACATCCATATGACTACAATTTCTATGAACACAAAAACCTACATGACTTCTAGTCATACTACCACAGACACCCACATGACTACTATTTCTACTGCCACAGACACCCATATGACTACTATTCCTACTAAGACAAACACCCACATGCCTGCTATTTCTACTATTACAGACACTCAAATGACTCCTATTCCTATTATCACAGATACCCGCATGACTACTAATCCTACTACCACAAACACTCACATGCCTGTTACTATTACCATCATAGACACCCATATGACTACTATTTCTACAAGCACAGAAACCCACATGACGTCTAGTCATGCTACCACAGACCCCCACATGAATAATATTCTCTCTACAACAAATACCACTACCACAAATAGAAATACAAATCCTGCTACCCACATGAAAACTAATCCTCCTAGAAAAAACACCCATATGCCTATTATTCTTACCACCCCAGACAGCCAAATGACTACTATTCCTACGAACACAAACACCCACATGCCTGCTATTTCTACTATTACAGACACCCAAATGACTCCTAGTCCTATTACCACAGATACCGACACGACTACTAATCCTACTACCACAAACACTCACATGCCTGTTACTCTTACCACCACAGACACCCATATGTCTACTATTCCTACAAGCACAAATACTCACATGACTCCTAGTCCTACTACCACAGACACCCACATGACTAATATTCCCACTACCACAAATTATCACATGAGAACTATTCCCACAAATACAAACACCTACATGACTCCTAGTCCTACTACCACAAACACCCATGTGACTATTATTCCTGCTACCAATGACACCCACATGCGTATTATTCCTCCCCCCATACTAACCCGCATGACTGCTACTCCTACTACCACAAACACCCACTTGACTATTACTCCTGCTACCAATGATACCCACAAAACCTTTATTCCTACCACCACACAAACCCGCATTAATTCTGTTCGGGCTATCATAGATACCCACATGCCTACTATTGCTACTACCACAGACACCAAAATGACTCCTAGTCCAATTATTACAGATACCCACATAACTACTTATACTACTAGAACAAACACCCATATCCCTATTATTCTATCCACCACAGACACCCATATGACTACTTTTCCTACTATCAAAGAAACCCAAATTTCTTTTATTTCCACTCCCACAGATACCTACATGATTAGTAATCCTGCTGCCCCAAATGGAAACATGGGTACTATTTCTGTTACGTACATGATAAGCATTCCCAAGATTACAGATAACCACATGGCTACTATTGCTACTACAATCAATCCTTTAATGGTTACTACTACTACTCACACAGATGCTGCTCATATGGATGCAGATAACCCTATGATGATTAGAAAACTCACCACAGCAACTACTCCCCTTAGCACAGATACTTCATCCATTGGTACTTATATTGCCTCAGATTTTGCCAAAGTTATACATTATGTTCCCACAAATCACAGAGCAGATAGTATGAGTACTGAAACAGTTACTTTCAAGGCAAGAACACCTTTTACTAGAGGTACATCTACACCTACCCCTACTACTATTACTACAGATACCCCCCTGACTACTATTCATACTACCACAGACAGTACAGTTCGTGCTACTCTTGCTGTAGATACCCCAGAGACTAATACTTCCACAGATACCAGCATAAATACTAATTTTACTACTAGATATACCAAACATCTTACACCTACTACCACAAATACCATATCTACCAGTCCTACCACCCTGTATATATCCAAGTTTATTTTTTACACGTTTAACAAATCAGAAGCCCCAGACAAGCCAACATTACCAAGAACAACTTCCTCACCAGCTGTACCTATCACTATATTCAAAGGTAGATTTGTTTGTTTGATTCAAAACAACTTTTCTACTTGCTTTAGTTGTTATTTTTATGGAGAGAAGTAAACACAGCTGCACTAATATAAATAAAATTGTGCCACATTATGAGAACCAAAATACAGTCTTTTGAATCCAAATCCTGATGCAGGAGAAAAATTATATTTTCATAATACAGGTCAATGTATGGGCGGCACGTTGTTGTAGTGGTTAGCACTTCCTCACAGCAATAAGGTCTTGGGTTCGAGCCCTGTGCCAGGAGAGGGCATTTCTCAGTGGAATTTGCATGTTCTCCCCGTACTTGTGTGGGTTTCCTCTGGGTACTCCAGTTTCCCCCCACAATCCACAGACATGCACATTGAGCTCATTAGATATTCTTGATTGCCCCTAGGTGTGAATGTGAGTCTGGTTGTGTGTATGTTGACCTGAGATGGCCTGGTGAGTTGTTCAGGGTGTAGCCCGCCATTGCCCAGAGTTGGCTGGGATGGGCTCCAGCCTCCCCGCAACCATAAAAATGGATAAAGCAGTTTGAAAGATAAAATGAATTAAAGAAGCAGTGGGGTGTAAAAACACAAAATACAGAGGTTCAAATTTATTGTATGCCCAACAAGGCATTAAATAGCCCCGAGTCATTCTTAGCTAGTAAGTAGATCCATAGTTGTAGTTGAAGGGAACTACAAGGTTTTAAAGAGGAGTGACTTGCCCCATCCATATCCTCAGCCACCAAATTAACACCACTTACTGCATATTGGTTTTGCTTTACTATTACTTAGAGATTTTCGATTGCTGTCAGTATTACAGTTTGGCTTAAACCACATTTTAATCATTCTACCTGTACACTGTATAGTGTAAAAAAAATCTTAAATTGTATGCTTTTGATGGCTTCATTATAGTAAACGTCAGATACGTCCTTGTGTTTCAGGTCAACAGCAAAACTGCAGCTGTAAAAGTTTCTGTGGAAATTCCAGTGAGTGCACATTATTCAGGAGCATAATTTTTGTGTGTAATCTTTGATATTTACTGACACAACACTCTCTTATCCACCTGTTTTAGATGCGCTATATACCTTTAATCTAACAAACAAGAATAGCGCAGCTACTGAGGACCAAACCTTGGATGAAGTGAGTATAATTAAAGAACACAGAGAATGAAAAACATTAGCAGGACATTTCATGAAGGCATTTGGTCATGGTTCTGTGATAATAGTCATATTTTTCACCCAAACACCACTGGAAATGTCTTGCCATTGATATTTGGACAATCACACCAACTTAGTCACAACTTAATTTCTTCCTGAGATAAAATCAGCTCTTATTTGTAAAGTTTTTAAGTAGTTGGTTTAGAATTAGGATGGTGGACAACATGAATATTCAGAAAGAGATTTGTTAAAATATTAGTGGCGATTCTTCTCAAATCCCACTTTTATAATGACTGATTTGATGCTTTTGAATGTCCAATTGTCACAACTCTGGTGCAGTTAATAGAAACTTGCTGCATGTGTACATTCTGTATATTTTAAAAGTTCCATAAATACGTGAAAGTACTATGTATTTGAATATCTAAAGGTGCGACCACACAGGAAGCAATGAGCAACAAGCGACTATGCAAAGTCAAGAATGATGCTAATATTAGAGTCGGAATTTTCTCAAGCAGCACAAAATGGGTGGATATGGAGTTCACCTGAGCTGAACATTCAGTGTCGTGATTTGAGCAATAACCAATCAGGGTTTAAAGATACAATTGATTGACAGATCCACAAAACATGTTCCATAGGGACCCAACGAACATGCGTTTCATTATTCGGCCTACATCAACATACAATGGTGCTTGAAAGCTTGTGAACCCTTAGGAATTTTATACATTTCTGCATAAATATGACTTAAAACATCAGATTTTCGCACAAGTCCTGAAAATAGATAAAGAGAACCCAGTTAAAGTAATGAGACAAAATTATTTTTTCTTGGTAATTTATTTATTAAGGAAAATTATTCAATATTACATACCTGTAAGTGGCAAAAGTATGTGAACCTTTGATTCACTATCTGGTGTGACCCCCTTTTGCAGCAATAACTGCAACAAAATGTTTCCGGTAATGGAATTTTGTTCAATAAATGTTGGAGGAATTTTAGTCGATTCCTCTGAACAGAACAGCTTTAACTCTGGGATGTTGGTGGGTTTCCTCGCATGAACTGCTTACTTCAGGTCCTTCCACAACATCTCAATTGGTTTAAGGTCAGGACTTTGACTTGGCCATTCTAAAACATTAACTTTATTCTTCTTTAACCATTCTTTTGTAGAACGACTTGTGTGCTTAGGATCATTGTCTGGCTGCATGACCCACTTTCTCTTGAGATTCAGTTCATGGACAGATGTTCTGACATTTTCCTTTAGTATTTGCTTGTATAATTCAGAATTCATTGTTCCATCAAACTATGATACTACCACCACCATGTTTCACAGAATAAGGTTCTTGTGCTGGAATTCAGTGTTTTCCTTTCTCCAAACATAACGCTTCTCATTCAAACCAAAAAGTTGTATTTTGGCCTCCTTCATCTACAAGACATTTTTCCAATAGCCTTCTGGTTTGTCCATGTGATCATTAGCAAACTACAGATGAGCAGCAATGTTCTTTTTGGAGAGCAGTGGCTTTCTCCTTGCAACCCTGCAATGCACACCATTATAAATAAATGGTCAAGTAAAATATTTCTGTCTTATTTATTTAACTGGGTTCTCTTTATCTACTTTTAGGACTTGTGTGAAAATCTGATGATGTTTTAGGTATTTTTGCAGAAATGTATAAAATTCTTAAGGGTTCACAAACTTTCAAGCACCACAGTAGTAGATCTACTCATTATTGCCATGTCTAAATATCCAGTACAACTGCACTTAGAAATCTTAGAAGGATAATAACCAGAAACGTGATGCTCGGGTACACATTTACGATTTGGTTTGGCATTTTCTGTGAGTATATATTTATATACATTTAACTCTTCCTTGTTCATGATTCTCAAGAGTCTCTGTTCTGTCCACGCTAATAATAATGATAATAATAAGATAGCACAGATTTATTTTGATAATATACTATACACTGCCCGGGCCAAAAAAGACGCACACACAAATATGTTGTTGTTCCGCCTTTAGCCTTGATTACAGCACATAATCGTCATGCCATTAAACTTAATCAACCAGTGCCGGGTTCATTTTTCACCGACATCTTGAATTGATTAGGGAATCATTATTTGAATCCCCATTTTATATCCACGCCATCAGGGAATAAAAAGTGCATTGATGTGATAACCTGCTCATTCAGTACATTCAGGTCATCAGCTGACTTCTCTTTATTGCCACATTAATGTTGCTGAGCCTCGACCTGACCAACTGGAGCAACAATGCCATGGAGATTATATGCTGTGATCAAGGCTAAATGCACTTTATGAAAATATTCAATTGTGTGACTTTTTTTTTTTTTTTTGGCCAGGCAGTGTAATATTAGATGATGATAAGAAAAGCTCTCATGGATTTACTGTGATGAGCTAAATTGATGCTGCTCATAGTTTCACTAGGAAAGATTTTTAAGTTTGAAGCATGCAAGACAGTTATCTAAGCAACAAGAGCTGGCAATATTTCAGTGGCACAATGATTTGCTTCCCTTGGGAGGTGATTCACATCTAGCTGATTAATGAAGTGATTGGCATGTCTCTTGTAGTTTCCTGTGTGGACACTGCTTTAGGATTTTCCATTTTCCAGGGTATCTTTACAGGAACACTTTTTAAAGGCAGAAGAAATTTCATAAAATGAAAAGAAGTCATAATTTGACATATGATTGAGAAACGTATGATTGAATTATAAAATGTGTTCTTTCTAATCTTATTCCACAGCTGAGATGCTCACAAAACCAGTAAGTAACCAGCCCACACATTACAAATTACTTTTTCTATGCATATACTATTCTACTAAAATTCTACTAGAACATATAACAATATCCTTTACTTACAGGTCTCAGTGTAAAAGTATTTTCACGGAATATATGGCTAAGGTAAAACATATTTATTGTTTCATAAAGCTTACAATAATCACAGTGATCAAATTCAATGCATGGTTTCATGTTCACTGCATTTTTTTCCTGTTTGTTGAGTGTAGAGCATGCAGTGCACTAAAATTAAAAACAGGTAATCTTTACATCATTCCCTGTCACTGGGTCTATCCTTTAGTATATCATTTTTTTTGGGTGGGGAAAAACCAGTAAAGTTTTTTCTTCTTCTTCTTAGTTTGAACTGTATGATAAAAGTGCTATTCAGTAAGCCACTGAGTTGGTGTACTTTTGATGGGTATCTGACTGAATTATTCTCAAATAATTCTAAAGTTGACTATATTCGCCCCCTCAATAGAGTTGCTGGTAAGTTGATCATTATTATTATTATTATTATTATTATTATTATTATTATTATTATTATTATTATTAATTTTGTAAGTATTGTATAAGTGGCCTCAAGTAAATCTTCCACAGCAGGAGTAATTTTATATATTTTTTTATTTGTTTAGTTCTATATGGATCATCCAACCTTTCTAAGCTCTTGGAAAATGAGTGGTTCCCAGCCAGATCTAACATCAGCTCTAACCAAATCTGTGATTATTGTGATGACCAGTTTGACACAAGCCAGCTAACAGCCAGCTGGTGAGTTACTATGCATTATGTCATTTTTAAAGCTGCAGTTGCAGCATATAGATGTAATAATGATTTTCTTTACAACTTAAACCTTCTTGAAATTTGAAGTCTGATTTATGTGAGGTGCATTTTTTTAGCCCGATTTTGAAAATAGATAGCAAGTTTTTGTTTTTTCTTTTGCTGTGGAGATTCCTGGAAAGGTTCGCAGTAAAGATTAAAAACAATATTTTATTGACAAAACAGTTAATTTGCCATAAAAAAAAAATAAGAAAAAAGAAAATTGAAGCCAGACATAAAAACTAGAAATGTATTTCATAGTGGAGCTGAGCACCATTGATAAAAAAAAAAGCATACTAACCATCAAGTTGCTTTTGAAACATAAAGAAAAACCTATAGCGTACGTCCGTCTGTCTCTCCATCCTCTGTCTTTCTGCCGTACGTACACATGGAAACCCTGTGTCATTCTTTGAAAATTTAATATCTGAAAAAAGGAAGAACATAAGAACATTTTTCTACAAGAGAGTAATATATAGAACAAAAGGCGTATAATATTCAGGTCACGTGATGTGATGTCATTGTCAATAACATGAAATAAATAAACAACTAATGATATTCTTGTGTTATTGAAATGTTCTCTAAAGCTATGGTTTCTAAATTGTGTACTTTACATGTCGAGACTAAGATTGCGTATTTGGTCACCTCATTTTGATTCCCTTCTATAAACAAGTTAATAAAATGAATTAATCCTAATATAAGTAGGATATGTGCATGGGGTTTGAGAGTTCCCATGAACACCATCTCAAGTAAGGGAAATCATATGGGCAGTCCACTTTTAGGCAGTGTCTAAATCTATACATTAGGTGATTTTTGACTCGATAATTAGCAGGACTATGCAAAAAACTATGCATGGAGTTTTATTACATTTTTATCAAAGGTGGGAATTTGAACAAGGAAGACTCCATTACATTTTGGAGATGATCCTGATCAAATTCTGGATCCAACATTGTGAGCTAGAACAAATTGTGTACAAAGTGTTGTATTAAAGCAGGCCCGGCAGGGATTGCAGTGTACTATCTGTTATCTGCAAAAAAAAATTTAACAGATTTTCGTGACATTTCTACCAGGGCCAGTGATTTGGTCAAGGGAAACTCCATTACATTTTGGTGATGATTCAGATCAAAAATCATTAAAAGTTAATTCCATCCCTTTATAGACGAGATTTGTATGAAAGATTTCTGAGAATTGAGAATTGTAGGTTGTGTATTTGTGCTAAGTGAAATAGATACAATTCTGTCAGAAAGGTTAAAAACTTCATCAGAGTATGAAAAAACTCCACAGTGATAAAAATATGTGCTGCCCTGTTGATTTGCCCTACATGATGTGAATACTGCATGATATACATAAAAATCTACAGAAACTTGCTGTTTTGTAAATTTTTTTACTGTACAAAAGTAAAAGTTAAAAATGGGTGTGTTTTTCCACAGTGATCAAGTTCAAGTACTGTATATGCAGGTGAATGAGACATGTAATCCATCACAATCAACTAAACCAATGCAGGAATCACAAGATACAACAGTCAACAGCTCTGCTACAACAGCTACTTCATTCACTTCTGTTACTGAACGCAACTTTACAAACACTGTGGCTAATACTCTGGTTGCACAATCAACTACTACAGATAGACCAAATACTACTCTAAATTCAAGCACTATTTCAGACACTACAAACACAACACCAACATTGTTCAGTACCAGTACAAATCCAAACACTACAGACACACCAACAACATCATTGAATAATAGGATAAATCCAAAGGCCACCTTAAACTCTACAGACACAACAACAACATTATTCAGTACCAGTACAGATCCAAACACTACAGACACAATGACAACATTATTCAGTACCATTACAGATCCAAACTCTACAGACACAAGAACAACATTATTCAGCACCATTACAGATCCAAACACTACAGACACAACAACAACATTATTCAGTACCATTACAGATCCAAACTCTACAGACACAACAACAACATTATTCAGTACCATTACAGATTCAAACACTACAGACACACCAACAAGAACATCATATAATAGGATAAATCCAAAGACCACCTTAAACTCTACAGACACAACAACCGCATTATTCAGTACCAGTACAGATCCAAACACTACAGACACAATAACAACATTATTCAGTACCAATACAGATCCAAACACTACAGAAACAACATTAACATTACTCAGTACCAGTAGAGATCCAAACACTACAAACACAACACCAACATTGTTCAGTACCAGTACAGATCCAAACACTACAGACACAACACCAACACTGTTCAGTAGCCATACAGATCCAAACACTACAGACACAACACCAACATTATTCAGTACCAGTACAGACCGAAACACTACAGAGGCAACAACAACATTATTCAGCACCATTACAGATCCAAACACTACAGACATAACACCAGCATCATTGAATAATAGGATAAATCCAAATACCACTTCTGTTACTGAACGCAACTTTGCAAACACCGTGGCTAATACTCTGGTTGCGCAAATAACTGCTACAGATATACCAACTACTATTTTAAATTCAAGCACTATTTCAGACACTACAAACACAACACCAACATTGTTCAGTACCAGTACAGATCCAAACACTACAGACACACAAACAACATCATTATATAATAGGATAAATCCAAAGACCACTTTAAACTTTACAGACACAACACCAACATTATTGAGTGCCAGTACAGATTCACACACTACAGACACACCAACAACATCATCATATAATAGGATCAATCCAAAGACCACTTTAAACTTTACAGACACAACACCAACATTATTCAGTTCCAGTACAGATCCACACACTACAGACACATTAGCAGCATCATTAAATAATCGGATAATTCTAAACACCACTTTAAACTCTACAGACACAACAACAACAACAATGTTCGGTAACAGTACAGATCCAAAAACTACAGACACATCAACAGCATCATTAAATGATAGGATAAATCCAAACATCACTTCTGTTACTGAACGCAACTTTGCAAACACCGTGGCTAATACTCTGGTTGCGCAATTAACTGCTACATATATACCAACTACTATTTTAAATTCAAGCACTATTTCAGACACTACAAACACAACACCAACATTGTTCAGTACCAGTACAGATCCAAACACTACAGACATAACACCAACATCATTGAATAATAGGATAAATCCAAAGACCACTTCAAACTTTACAGACACAACACCAACATTATCCAGTACCAGTACAGATCCACACACTACAGACACATTAGCAGCATCATTAAATAATCGGATAATTCTAAACACCACTTCAAACTCTACAGGCACAACAACAACAACAATGTTCGGTACCAGTACAGATCCAAACACTACAGACACATCAACAGCATCATTAAATAATGGGATAAATCCAAACACCACTTCAACCTTTACAGACAAAACAACAACATTATTCAGTAACAGTACAGATCCAAACACTACCGACATATCAACAGCATCATTAAATACTAAGATAAATCTAAACACTTCTTCAAACTCTACAGACACAACAACAACAACAACAACAACAACAACAACAACAACAACAATGATCGGTACCAGTACAGATCCAAACACTACAGACACAACGACAACATTATTCAGTAACAGTACAGATCCAACTACTAAAGACACATCACCAACATTGTTCAGTACCATTACAGATCCAAACACTACAGACACAACACCAACATTATTCAATACCAGTAAAGATCCACACAATACAGACACATTAGCAGCATCATTAAATAATAGGATAATTCTAAACACCACTTTAAACTCTACAGGCACAACAACAACAACATTATTTAGTTACAGTACCGATCCAAACACTACAGACACAACACCAACACTGTTCAGTACCCATACAGATCCAAACATTACAGACACAACACCAACATTATTTAGTACCATTACAGATCCAAACACTACAGACACAACACCAACATCATTGAATAATAGGATAAATCCAAATACCACTTCTGTTACTGAACGCAATGTTGCAAACACCGTGGCTAATACTCTGGTTGCGCAATTAACTGCTACAGATATACCAACTACTATTTTAAATTCAAGCACTATTTCAGACACTACAAACACACCACCAACATTGTTCAGTACCAGTACAGATCCAAACACTACAAAGACACCAACAACATCATTATATAACAGGATAAATCCAAAGACCACCTTAAACTCTACAGACACAACAACATTATTCAGTCCCAGTACAGATCCAAACACTACAGACACATTAGCAGCATCATTAAATAATCGGACAATTCTAAACACCACTTTAAATTCTACAGACACAACAGCAACAACAATGTTCGGTACCAGTACAGATCCAAACACTACAGACACAACACCAACATTTTTCAGTACTGGTACAGATCCAAACACTACAGACGCAACACCAACATTATTCAGTACCAGCACAGATCCAAACACTACAGACACAACAACAACATTATTTAGTAACAGTACAGATCCAACTAGTACAGACACATCACTAACATTGTTCAGTACCATTACAGATCCAAACACTACAGACACAACACCAACATTAATTAGTACCAGTACAGATCCACACACTACAGACACATTAGCAGCATCATTAAATAATAGGATAATTCTAAACACCACTTCAAACTCTACAGGCACAACAACAACATTAATTATTTCCAGTACAGATCCAAACACTACAGACACAACACCAACATTATTCAATACCAGTACAGATCCAAACATTACAGACATAACACCAGCATCATTAAATAATAGGATAAATCCAAATTCCACTTCAAACTTTACAGACACAACACCAACATTATTTAGTGCCAGTACAGATCCAAACACTACAGACATAATGCCAACATTATTCAATACCAGTACAGATCCAAACACTACAGACATAACACCAACATTATTAATTAATAGGATAAATTCAAATACCACTTCAAAATTTACAGACACAACACCAACATTGTTCAGTACCAGTACCGATCCAAACACTACAGACATAAAACCAGCATCATTGAATAATAGGATAAATCCAAATACCACTTCAAACTTTACAGACACATCATTGAATAATAGGACAAATCCAAATACCACTTCAAACTTTACAGACACATCACTGAATAATAGGACAAATCCAAATACCACTTCAAACTTTACAGACACAACACCAACATTGTTCGGTACCAGTACCGATCCAAACACTACAGACATAACACCAGCATCATTGATTAATAGGGTAAATCCAAATACCACTTCAAACTTTACAGACACATCATTGAATAATAGGACAAATCCAAATACCACTTCAAACTTTACAGACACAACACCAACATTGTTCGGTACCAGTACCGATCCAAACACTACAGACATAACACCAGCATCATTGATTAATAGGGTAAATCCAAATACCACTTCAAACTTTACAGACACAACACCAACATTATTCAGTAACAGTACCGATCCAAACACTACAGACATAACACCAACATTATTAATTAATAGGATAAATCCAAATACCACTTCAAACTTTACAGA
>JBCNYH010000025.1:8078442-8088580 GCA_039654325.1 Tandanus tandanus
ACACACACACACACACACACACACACACACACACACACACACACACACACACACACACACACACACACACAACATGTCATCACCATGACCAGTCAGGGTTTAGATTTCAGGATGTGCTTCTCCCTGTGTGGAGTTTGGTTATTTAATCTGGTCCACTGAAGGAAGTGGAACTAAACTCCACCTCCGATGACGAGGTGTGTAAAGTGAGTAATCGTCTTTCTTGTGCTGTTGCAATGCTGATATATTTAGGGGTGTGTTTGGGAAGGGAACCTGTCCATCTCGTTGCTGCTGAATTCCCCATTGCTCAGGACTCTCACACACTTGGACCCACACACATGTGAGTAACCTTTATTTAACTTTACTTTTAATTATAGAGAGAGTTACCGAATAAATATACTGAGTATAAATCAGAAATAAAAATTTAACACACTTGTGAAATAAATCTCTTAAAAGTTGGACAAAGCAGCAGTTACAAAATTAAAATCATTGATTAATAGTTTTAATCCGGGCTGGTTGTGCAGTGTTGTTGCTGTTGTTTACATTTTCAAAAAGAATCTGATCTGATTTTAAATGCCTGAAGAACCTTTTTCAAGTGCTAAAAAACCTTCTCTTTTCCAGACACACCCTGCTCTACACTTCCATGTAGGATATTTAAGTCTTTCCCCAAAAGAGACAAAGGATCTAGATTAAATGTTTATTTCTAAGAGAGCACCAAAAGTGTTATACTTCAACATGTGGCTTGCCTAACAAAGGGTTCTTAGCTTCCAAAAAAAGAGTTCTAACCTGAAGTATAAATTGTTTTTGGTATTAAGAAGAACATCATTATTATATCTAATTTGAGATTTGGACCACACGCTTTTCCAGTTACTACAGACTAAAAGTTCTCCAAGAGTTTCAAACGCACCCAAATGGTTTACAACGTCACCTAAAATCTCCTGAAGTCAATGTAGGATTGAAAACAACTGTATTTCCTGGAAGTAACACTAAGTTAAATCTCGTTCTAGATCTGATAGATAGATGAATGGATGGATGGATGGATGGATGACTTAACTAATACCCTGAGGGAAATATGATTGTCATAGCAGCAAAACACACAAGGTGCAATTTAAAAACAATAGAAATATAGTAATATTTAAAGCAATAGAAATATAGTACATATATACTAAAAACACCAAAGACACTGATGTAGTATAAGTGACAGTGGTCCAGAACAAATTTCAAGATGATAACAGACATGACGTACCAATCAATCAATACAGTATATGAAGGGCTGAGACCCAGAGTGGTGTAACCAACAGAAAGCTGTTTTCAAGAAAACTGACATGAAAGTTTTTGCAATATAAAAAACAAAATCAGGGAAAATGCTCACGATATGATTCAAAGTCATAAGGAATGGCATTCTGGCACGCACATATCTTATCCACATCTGTCACAATATGACCTTTTCTCATTTTTCAATTTTTGTGGGTTAGACCACTCTGGCTCTCAGCCCTTCATATTTGGTAAACTAAACTATTATAAATAATATAAATAGCATAGGATGGTGTAGTAATGATAAAATAAAATAGAGTAGTATGGATATGAATATGATAAGAGTATGAAAAAAGAACAGAATATAATTGGGTTCAAATAGATTAGATTAATTCCATATTCGATGTTTTGTGGTTTTATTGTTTTTTCTGTACATTATTCTAATTACATTATCATCTATCCTGAGGTCTGGCGACATGACAGCAGCGATTACCTTCACAAACAGCTGATGAGTCACAGGTCAAGTACAGAAATGTATGAGAAACGCATGCTGCTGCACATTCTTTTAATTTCTGCTGTCATAAACACATAAATAATTTAGCTGATGTTAATGACGCATGTGGATCTTGCACGCAAGTTTATATAATTAAAAGCATGCTCACTCTTGACATACAGTACAGAACAACAGAGTGATCAATTAAAATGGAAAAGCTCGTACTTTAAAAAATAAATAAAACCAGAGCACATAAGGAGTACAAACTTCTGCCAAGCCGAAAAATAAGAGAAAGTACACAGCATTTTCTGCTGGACCTGCTGTAATTCACTCACTTTTTCAACTCACTGATTTGCCAAACTGCAGGGATTCTGAAGCCTATCTCAGCCTGGGTACACCCTGAACAGCTCGCCAGACCATCTCAGGGCAACACACACACACACACACACACACACACACACACATACAACCATTCATACTCACACCTTGGGGCAATTCGGAACAGCCAATTTGCCTAACGTGCATGTCTTTGGACATGGAAGGAAACTGAAGTACCCGGAGGAAACCCATACAAGCACAGGGAGAACATGCAAACTTCACGCAGAAACGGCCTTGCCCGGGTATCAAACCCAGGATCTTCTTGCTGTGAGGTGAACATGCTAACCACTACACCACTGTGCCACCCACTGTAATACTTTGCCTTAAAAAAAATTTGTCCCATCTCACAATGTGAACAAATCCTTTTAAAAAAATTTCTGGATCCAGAATTTGATTTGGATCATCTCTAAAATCAAATGTTATTTGTCCAAAACTTTCTAACAAACAGAGAGCAGTGGTGGCTCAGTGGATAAGGCTCTGGATTACTTCATGCCCCAGTACCACCAAGCTGCCACCGTTGTGCCCTTGAGCGAGGGCCTTAACCCTCAGATGCTCAGTATAAATGAGATGAAAATGTAAGTCGCTCTGGATAAGGGTGTCTGCCAAATGCCATAAATGCCTTGGTGGAGGTAACAAAAGCAAACATGGTAAAACAAATTATTTATTTATTTAAGTATTTATTTATTTGTTTGTTTGTTTGTTTGGTTTTTTTTTTTGGGGGGGGGGGGGGGGGGGTGTCTAATCCCCTTTAAGACCCCTTCTCCATTCTTACAATGAAAAATTCTGAAGTAACTGATTACAGTAGCACTTTTAGATCAACATTGTATTAATTAATTTAAAAACTTCAACGAGCTCGAGAGTGCTGCTGTCATCAGTTACTTAATAATATTTTACTGGATTGAGAAATAAATTTTACAGTTTACTAGGACTGTGAATGTGGATTTTCAGAAGTGTAGTTCAGGTGATCCAGATCAAATTCTGAATCCAGAATATTTTTTAAACAATTTTTTAACATTGTTAGATAAAATTTTTCTTTTTATTATTATTATTATTATTACATTTATTTTGGAAGTGTGTTTTAATGCGGGGCCAGCAGGAAGTGCTGTGTAGTTTCTGTTATATTTTAGGCTTGGCTGAGGTTTGCGCTCTTTAAGTGTCTTTCTAGTATGTTTGTTCATTTGTTTTTAGTAAAATAATTCCTGAGATCTGATCCATTATAGAATCCAGGATCCCGGATAGAACCCAAACCTGAAACAACCACCACCAAGTTCTACTTAGAACATAACAAGGTTCTACATGAAAAGGGTTCCTCCTGAAAGACAACTGAAGACCAATTAAGCGTTCTTAAGCTGTCTGAAAATTTATTTTGTCATTAAAAATCAGTGTAATGTATTGTCTATAGGGAAAAGGCAAATATTCTAGAACAGAAGAATAAGTGTGCATACATGTATGATTTCAGACATCATGAAAAGAACAGCAGCACACGCCTGGACTTGTACACTTCTCCTGTGGTTTCTTACAGAGACACATGGAAAAACTCAAGGTGAGAGTAAACAGTGTTTAGCAGTTTAAAAAGGTGCTGGATCCCCTCTGAGAAAATTCCAACTTAGAGCAAACAGTACAATTAAAAAACACTTAGAAATCAAAACACTGATTCATGTTATGATTTTTTTGTACAGGACCTCATTAATGATTTGTTTATTATTATGATAAAAAGCAGGAAAGAGAGGTTTGCTTGTTTATGGTTCTGGTTTTTCCAGTATCGCAAAATGGAAAAGTCCATGTTAGTCATCAGTGTTGCGTAAAAAAGAAGAATCGATTCAGTTTAATGTGAATAAATCTGATTTCAGCAAACAGCTGTACAAAATTAAAATACTAAATCAGCTTCAGCGGCGTGGAAACAAGCTCCACACAACCTTATATGTCATATGCATATGACAGACCCCAAGTTAAAACTCTTACAGTATACACTGATCAGCATTGAATTAAAACTACAGGTGAACTCATTCATTCATTTATTTTCTAAGCTGCTTAATCCTAATTAGGGTTGTGGGGAGGCTGGTGTCTATCTCAGCCGACTCTGGGCAAAGGTACACCCTGAACAGCTCACCAGACCATTGCAGGGCCAACACACATACAAACATTCACACTCACTCTCACACCTAGGGATAATTTGAAACCGCCAATTAGCCTACTGTGCATATTTTTGGACTGTGTGAGGAAGCCAGAGTACCCAGAGGAAACCCACGCAAGCACATACGCGGGAACATACAAACTCCACACAGAAACACCTGAGACGGAATTCGAACCCAGGGCCTTGTTGCTATAAGGCGGACGTGCTAACCACTGTGCCACCGTGCCACCCTGACAGGTAAACTGAATAACATTTATTCCATGAAATCCAGTCATACATGAGCCGTCAGTTATCAACTATTTTATAACAGTATTCACTGGTTAGTAAGGACCCGGTGATACAAAGGTGATCCCACCTGGTCAGATCCAACATGAGCTACTGTGTTAAAAATATTAATGCTGAAAATAAAAAAACACTGTGAACATGAGCATCAGAACTGGACCATGGAGCAGTAGAGGAAAGTGGCCTGGTCTGATGATTCACGTTCTCTTTAACATCATGTGGATGGTCCCTTTCACACCCCTTCATGCTAACATGCTGCTGTTTTAATTATTGATGATGTGCTCAGCTACACTGTACACCTCAGAGCAAGAAGGTCATCAGGCTTGGCATGGGCATTTCTGTGTGAAGTTTGCATGTTCTCCCCATACTTGTGTGGGTTTCCTGTGGGTACTCTGGTTTCCTTCCACGGTCTAAATTGTTAATATTATTAAGCTAAAATGCTGGCCCAAATTGCTCAGTGGTGTGAGTGTGAATGGGTGTGTGAGTGTGTGTGTGTTGGCCCTACGATGAACTGGTGAGTGGGACATACACAATATTACAGGGGCAACTGTAGCCTAATGATTAGAGGAGCAGCGTTGGGACCAAAAGGTTGCTGGTTCGATTCCTGAACCAGCAGGAAAAATGTGTGGTGGCAAAGGGAGTGAGCAGCACCTTCCCTTCCTCCACCTTCATGGCTTGAGCAAGGCACCTAACCCCCAACTGCTTTCCGGGCACTGCAATGTGTGGCAGCCTACTGCTCCAAGTGTGTGTGTGTGTGTGTGTGTGTGTGTGTGTGTGTGTGTGTGTGTGTGTGTGTGCTCACTTTGGATGGGTTAAATGCAGAAGCCGAATTTCCCTTGTGGATTAATACAAATTGAATCAAAATTAGAAATTAGGCAGGTGGTTGTAATGTTCTGGCTGATCAGTGTACATTATAAATGTGAGCCAATGAAAGTAAAGCATTGCATTAAAATCCATTAGAGGTCTGATGGAAAAGAACTTGAACAAATTCTAACTTCATATCAACAAAATATTAAAATAAATAATTTTATTTGTCAAGACTTGAATAACATAATTCTCTCTATTTTCTACACATAGTTCCCCTGAGGGTGTCCAATTGTTTTCTCTCTATTGTCCAAATATTAACACCACTGAATTGCTGATAGTGATAATGCATAATTTTTTAAGTCTACATTTTTGTTTAAAAAATTATTTTATCATATTTTTCCTAGACCACATTAACTTGAGCTTGTACTATTCAAATGTACGTGTAAAAATTAAAACACCTGTTCGTGTTAAGAAACTGCAGGAATGTAGACTGTATTCATTTTGGCTCAGATTTCCTCCCAATTATAAATAATCCTGCAATAAAAGACGGATCGTGTGTAGAGGATTAAGGTAAGGTAAGTCTGTTGGGCCTTTACACCCGAGCCTAGTGGCTCAACAGGCCAGTGCTTATCCCTGGTTTCCGTAGCATGAAGCTCAGGATGGAACGCTAGTAAATCGTAGGTTACCTCCCCAGTATTTTTACTGGTACCCATTTATACTGCTGGGTGGACAGAGGCACACTTGTGGTTAAGACCTTGCCCAGGGGTCTTAGCACGGTGGGGTTCTAACAGGGCTTCGAACCCACGGCCTCCTGATCATGAGCCCAGCACTCTAGCCACTACGCCACCGGCCCAACATAGAGGATAAAACGGGGGGAGCTTGTTCAAGATCATTACATTTAACCCTGATATTTATTTATTTCTTCTATCAGATGTACAAGTAACCTGTCAGTACTCTGAAGACTGTATCCTACCATGCAGCTTTACCCCCTCAGGTGGGGAGGAGATCCGCTGGTTCAAACAGAACGTCCTAATTTACAGTCACCCGCAGAGTTTCAGCTTCAATGACAGGAATTTTGTGGACAGGACGGCCATTGCAGCTCATGAGCTGACACTTGGGAATGCATCGCTGGTCCTGCAGCGCTGTGCCCTGAGTGACAGGGGGCACTACAGGTGTCAAGTGACAAAGGGTGAAAAAACGGATGAGGTCTTTGTCAGACTTAAAGTAGAAGGTGAGTTACTGTAACTGGACAAATATCTGAACCTGTAAAGTTACAGAGCACTGAATCTGGAGACTCCTTCCATCAAATAAGAAGTTGAATAAACATCTAATTACTAAAAATTTACCATATTAATGATAATATGAATACATGTGAATGAGCGGTTACTACAGAAACATATATAGAAACTAATTATATAAAACAGCTATGTAACGTTCAGAAAATAAACTCTTTCTGACCAATCAGAATCCAGAATTTAATGGTGCTATGCTGACAGCTGACACATACGCCTTACAAAGGAGTTTAATATGATCTTTATCTACCATGTTTTCACAGCACCTGTCTGCTCAGTGAACCTGGAGATCAGTCGTCTGAGCGGTTATGAGGAGGTGAAGTGCTCCACAAGTGGCGTTTACCCTGCTCCTCACGTCTACTGGTCCACCGATCCACCCACACCAATGGAGAAACTCATATACACAACAAGAAAAACATCTGATAAACAGGGGCTGTACAATATGGAGAGTAGGCTGAAAAGGTTGGGACATCGTAACGACCTCACCTACATCTGTACCCTCAACTCGTCCTCTGCTGCTCAGACATGGACCACGTCACTGACCGAGACAGGTCCGATCATCATTTATAATAAATAGGTGTTTATACTAAGTCACATAGCCTTTATGTTTGTAGTTTATTTACATCAAAAATAACCATACCAAGACAACTAGCTGGCTATCACAAGCTAATCAATGCAATCAATATAAATAATAACAATTAAAGACTAGGCGTGACATGGAGGTTAGCACGTCCGCCTCACAGCAAGAAGGTCCAAGGCTCGATTCCTGGGTTCGGGGCATTACTATGTGGAGTTTGTATGTTCTCCCCTTGCTTGTGTGGGTTTCCTCCGGGTACTTCGGTTTCCTCCCACAGTCCTAAAACATGCATAGTAGGCTAATTGGCTGTTCCAAACCACCCCTAGGTGTGAGTGTGATTGTGAATGCTTGTATGTGTGTCTGGCGAGCTGTTCAGGGTGTACTCCACTTTTGTCCATTGCCAGCTGAGATGGGCGCCAGCCTCCCCGTGACCCTAATTAGGATTAAGCAGCTTAGAACATGAATGAATGAATGAATTAAAGACTACTTTTGATTTTCAACATTTAGTCTAATGAGTACTAAAGTGCTTGTCTGAGTTTTTTTAAGCTTGTCTGAGGATTTTTTGGACATAAAAAAATGAATTACTTATCATTAGACAGCAAAGTTTTAAAGTTTTTAATGGACACAGCCTCCCCGCGACCCTAGTAGTAGGATTAAATGGTTCAGCCAATGAGTGAGTGAATGAGTGAGTAAGTAGATGTGGATATAATAAACAGTTGTTCCACTCAGTCTCACCATATATGGCTGATAGCGACTCAACAGCTCTCAGGGGATGTATGATTGGATTTCATGGAATGACTGATTAACAGAACTCATCCTTTTAAGTGTGTAAATGCATAAATGCCATGCAACTTTAAAGACTATTTGCACACAGGTTTGTTCTAAAATCACTAATCTATACATTTTCAGTTCACAAAAACATCACTGTCACATCGAAGTTATACGTGTTCTCCACCTGGACTGAAATAAACTCCGCTGAAGGTCAGGACATTACCATTCCCTGCAGAAGCCCCTGGAACCTGCAGAACTTCACACTCACCTGGTCGGTCACCAGAGCAAACACGTTCACCCTCATCTGCACTTACAATAGCGAGACGCAGCTGATCGACAACCGCTGGAAAGGAACGGCGTGGCTCGATCCCCAGCGCCTACAGGAAGGAGATGGATCCCTTCGACTGAACAGCATCCAGAGCCTGGAACACATTGGAGTGTACACCTGTAACGTCTCAGCCATCCAGAGGAGCCATGTGGGACAGACCAGGGTCAACATAACTTCACTACATTTTGAAGGTACTGGATATCTTTAATATTCTCATGTCCAGACTGAGCTGAAAATCTCGACTTTACATCAGTATGGGATTTGAATATTCAGGAAGAGTAAAATATAAAATTCCAATTTTTATTTTTTTGTCAGCATTGATGCCAGCATTAATGTGTTTAATCACAGTTCACCCGCTCACTCACTTACTCATTTGCCAAGCCGCTTTATCATGGTCATGGAGAGGCTGGAGCCTATCTCAGCCAACCGCTCGTCAGACCATCACAGGGCAACATACACACAACTATTCACACCTACACTCACATCTAGGGGCAATTTGAAACATCCAATCAGCCTAAGTCTTTGTACTGTGGGAGGGAACTGGAGTACCCAGAAGAAACCCACTCAAGGACCAGAAGAACATGCGAACTCCACATAGAAACGCCCAAGCCGAGCCCTGGATTCGAATCCAGGACCTTTTTGATATGAGGCGGACACGCTAACCGCTAGTTCATGCTGACATGGTAGTTCGGTCGTATCATTTAATTTCAAGCTCAGAAAACACATTTGAGCCTGAAGTATCTCTTTATCACAAATGTGGGATGTAACAAATACTAAAACGATCTGAAATCTCAACAAATATTTTTAAGATTCTACATTTATCCTAATTTGTTGTAATAATATAATTGGTAGAGTTTTGTTTTTGTATTTAATTTCTCAGATGTTTCACGTCTCTGCCTTTATTTTGGATTCATTTTACTTCCTTGTTGTCAGAAGCCTTGTTATTTTTCTCAGAGCTGGAAAATAAGGTTTTTTGCCACCTGATCTCGTTTTCGTTCTTTCACTCTTTTGTTTCCGTGTAGATAAGGATCTGAGGACTGAGAGCTCCAGTCCATGGTGGATTCCTGTAACTGTCATCGTTGCTCTAATCCTCATCATCGCAGCCTTTATAATAGGAATTCTGAAATTACAGAGTGAGCAAATTCATATGATGCTATTAATAAATATAATTTATTTAATACATTTAATATTCTCTTAAATAATAATTTAACGTTTTATGCATTTGTTTTAATAATTAATCAGTGTCAATTCTTCTATCTAGACATATGCTCACACACCAAACCCACCACTACAGCCAGCTATTCCAAAGAGATTAAAGGTAAAGAAAGAAATAATTTAAAGTAAATAAATGAGTTTGAATTATTTTGAGGAAAATACCATAGGGATTTTACAGAATTGTCGGTCATTCACAGTTACCGTAAACAAGAGTGAAGAAATAACAGAAGAAAATTGTTTAACATCTGATCATAATGAAGAGCACACGTGAGAAGGAACACATCATCATCATCATGATCATCATCATCATCACATTTTCTACATTTCCATGGAAGTCTCAATGAAAACATAAACAGTGAGCCGAACCTGATCTGCATGTGGAAGATTTCCACAGCTTCTAATCACCACAATGGGTTTTCTACGTTCCTTTGTGCTGACAAGGCTGAATTTTTTTCTATTGCTTTGCACAGAAAAACAAGGGTGTGTGTGTGTGTGTGTGTGTGTGTGTGTGTGTGTGAGTGTGGTTTTGGGTCGCAGGGTTTTAAAATTTGCAGCCAAAATGACAAAAGATTTAATATTAGTAAATACTTTAATACTTTCTTTTATATAT
>JBCNYH010000025.1:8171983-8184763 GCA_039654325.1 Tandanus tandanus
AGGGTGTACTCTGCCCTCGCCCAGAGTCGGCTGAGATGGGCGCCAGCCTCCCCGCGACCCTAATTAGGATTAAGCGCCTCAGAAAATGAATGAACGAATAAAACAGTTGCAATCGGTGAAGGAGAAGTTCTGGAATGTTCCCAGCTGAGATTTTCAGGCATCACGGTATGAGAGGGAGGAAGAAGAGATCTAATCATCTCCTCACAGGGCTTGTGTTTCTGCCTCCATTACATGCTCCGTTTCATTTTTCCTCCGGCTTCGGCTTTTCATTTTCATCCTAAATGACCGATTTTAGATTCTTCAACCTAAATGAGTTTCCTCACACACACACACACACACACACACACACACACACACACACACACACACACAAATCAAGACACACACAACTGCATCGAGATTTATGATGATTAGCAAATAATCAGGGAAATGAGGTGCAAAAGTTTGTACACCCCAATACTCCCCCAGTCTTTCCTCGTGCCTTTCTGGCTTTGTGTCATATCTTTTGAATCCCATTCTTCATGCATTCACTGCTCATCCTGTTTAGGGTCACGGGGAAGCTAGAGACAATCCAAGATGACTCTGGATGAAAGGAGGGGCACAGCCTGAATGGATCCTACACCCACTGGACGGCTAAACACATAAAGACAAACAACTCACATTCACACCGTGGGTGTAATATACAATTAACCAAATGTGCATGTTTTTGGACTGTGGGAGAAAACCAGAGTACCCAGAGGAAACTCAACATTTAAACGCCACACAGAAACTCCTTTTCTCCTCTCGTATTCCTCAACCAGCAACCAACGCGGGTACAAACTTTTGCACACACATATCTGTGACCTGAATACTATCACTGACACCAAAACAGACCTCTGTGTTTTTCCTTTGAACAAACACACACCGCCTCACAACAAGAAGGTCCTGGGTTCGAGTCCTGGGCTCGGCGAGGGCGTTTCTGTCTAAAGTTTCCTTGTTTTCCTTGTGCTTGTGTGGGTTTCCTCTGAGTACTCTGGTTTCCTCCCACAGTCTAAAGACACGCACATTAGGCTAAGTGGCTGTTCCAAATTGTCCCTAGGTGTGAGTGTGAGAGTGAATGCTTGTGTGTGTTTGCCCTGGCAAGCTGTTTGGGGTGTACCCTGCCTTCGCCCAGCGTCAGCTGAGACAGGCTCCAGCCTCCCCACAACCCTTGTAGGATTCAGCAAATGAGTGAGTGTGAGAGAGGAAATAAATGATGTGAGTTTTATACCAAGCCCTTCTCAGGTTCAGTTTATTTCTTTTTCACTCCTGCTCGCTCTGTCATTCCCACTCATTCCTGCTCTGCGTACATCCCTCCCTAACTGTCATTCTTGTTTTAATCATCCCGCCCTCACACTTTCTCTCCCTCCCTCCCCGGGCTGATGAGATCCAGGTCTCTGTGTGGTCTCTGAGTGTAATTCCCTGTGCTGTAAATCCACACAAGCAGCTCCAGGCCCTGTGGCTTCGAATAGATTCAGATGGTTCATTTGCTTGTTTTAGTTCTTGTGCTTTATTTGGTGTTCCTGCGGGTTCTCCTGGGACAGGTGAGGATTTTTAAACTGCCGCTGTTCCGTTTGGCAGGAAGTTTTTGCCCCGGGTGAGAGTGCCAATCTGCTCTTCATGAGAACTTTTAACTTCATCATTTTCCTAACAGAACAGTCCTAAGTGCTTTATTTCTCTTATACCACAGCAAGATTTTATTCAGGAGCATGTCATACCTTTATTTATTTATAGATAGGTATGTATAATGTTCTCATGAAAGAAATTAGTTCCTGCTCTTCAGCTATAAACAGCCCTTCCTGCACCATATTCTCTCTCTCTCTCTCTCTCTCTCTCTCTCTCTCTCTCTCTCTCTCTCTCCACTCTCTCTCTCCATCACCCCCCTCTCTCTGTATCTCTCTCTTTCTCTCAATCTCTCTCTCTCCCCTCTCTTTCTCAATCCCTCTCTCTCTCTTTCTCAATCTCTCTCTCCCTCTTTCTCTCTCTTTCCCCTCTCTCTTTATCTCTCTCTCTCCTCTCTCTCTTTCTCTCTCTCTCCCTCTCTCTCTCTTTCTCTCTCCTCTCTCTCTTTATCTCTTTCTCTCCCACCCCCCTCTCTCTTTCTCTCTCTCTCTTACTCTCTCTCTTTCTCTCTCTCTTACTCTCTCTCTTCTCCCCCTCTCTCCCTTTCTCCCTCTCTCTTTTACTCTCTCTCAATCTCTCTCTCTGTCTCGCTCTCTCTTTCTCTATCTAAGTTTCTCTCTCTTACTCTCTCTCCATCTCTCTGTCTCCCTCTCTCTCTCTTACTTTCTCTATCTGTTTCTCTCTCTTACTCTCTTTCCATCCCTCTGTCTCTGTCTGTCTCTGACTCTCTCTCTCTTATTCCCACTCTCTTACTCGCTTTCTCTCTCTCCATCTCTCTCACACACTCTTACTCTCTCCATCCCTCTGTCTCCCTGTATCTCTGTCTCGCTCTCTTTCTCTCTCTCTCTCTCTCTCTCTCTCTCTCTCTCTCTCTCTCTCTCTCTCTCTCTCTCAGACAACACACATTTTTTTCATGTTGCTGAGAATCCAGAAAGTAAAAGCACCCCTATCCTAAAGAATAAAGTTACAACTTTCCCTCTTTACAAAGCACTAAAACTGGAGACTCCTTCCATCTCTAGGGAATTAAATAAACATCTCCTTACCGAAAACTTCACCATATTCCTTTTACCTGTTAGTACAGAAATGGTAACATACTAGAACAGGCATTTTAATAGTGTACAGCTCCACATTTAACAACTGTCGTAAGGTCACAAGATCAATTTTGTTGTCGTGGTACGTGCTCACGTGCCCACACAGGCAACCCAACGCACGTGCCAAGTTTTTGAGAACCATTGAAAAGACAGTAAGTTATATTATGGCTGTTTCTTTACTGAAAATAAATACAAACATTTGTGGAGCTCCGCTTTTAAGCAGTGCCTGAATATTTATTTTATAAAACCTGTGTATATTTTACTTCTATAAAAATAATTAATACCTTCTGACCTATCAGAATCCAGAACTCAACAATGCCATTGTTCACTCTGGATTTGGGATAATGATATAACTTTTAGGGAGTAGAAAAAAATTCAGTTTCTCTTCAATTTAGAAAACACTGCATGATGTGATTATATGATACTAATATCATGATTAATCATGATAAATATTGTGTATATGAAGAGCTTGTTTGCAAAGACAGATAAGTCCAATGGCTTTAATTATGAGAAAAACAACTTTTTATGTAATTTTTTAAGCTACTGAATTTTTTTGTATATTTCTTTAAGACACTGATTTATGGTGGCACAGTGGCGCAGTGTTTAGCATGTTCGCCTCACAGCAAAAAGGCGTGGGTTTGATTCCCGGGCTCTGGGAATTTCTGTGTGGAGTTTGCATGTTCTCCCCGTGCTGGTGTTGGTTTCCTATGGGTTCTCTGGTTTCCTCTCGCAGTCCAAAAACATGCACAGTAAGTTGATTGGTGGCTCCAAATTGCCCTGTACTGTAGGCTGTGAGTGTGAGTGTGAATGGTCGTATGAGGGTTGGCCCTGCAATGGCCTGGTGAGATGTTCAGGGTGTACCCTGCCCTCACCGAGAGTCAGCTGAGATGGGCGCCAGCCTCCCCACGACCCTAATTAGGATTAAGTGGCTTAGAAAATGAATGAATGAATGAATATTATATTATAATTTATTTTTTATTTATTATTTTTATAGAAATGTAAAAAAACATATATATAATTGTATCATTGTAGAATGAATAAAAGACCCATGCCTGATGAATAAATATCTGAATGTCAGACTGTTACTCAGAAATCTTTTGTATTTCAGCTGTAATATATTGCCAACATGGACTTTCACACATGCTTATTATTTTTATACAAAAGACAGACTGCACTCTTGACCTCATATTCTTAACCAAACCTCTTTTTAACGTCGGCCCGCAGTTGTTCTAGTCTAAAAATCATTTCCAACTCAGTGACCACAATCAAGCTCTAACTCAGAGCACATGGAGAGCAAAGCTGGTAAGACAACAAATTGTAATTTATATAAACAAGAGCATCCATTTTTTTTGTTTTAGTGCAAAAGTAAACCAGAAACTGTAAATATACAGTGATGCATAATTCATTCTTATAATAATAATAACAATAACAATAACAATAATAACAACAACAACAATAGCAATAATAATTATAACAATAATAACAACAACAACAATAATAATAATAGCAACAACAACAACAACAATAATAATAATAATAATAATAATAATAATAATAATAATAATAATAATTACACTGCGATGGCCTGGCGAGCTGTCCAGGGTGTGCTCTGCCCTCGCCCAGAGTCGGCTGAGATGGGCGCCAGCCTCCCCGCGACCCTAATTAGGATTAAGCGCTTCAGAAAATGAATGATGATGAATAATAATAGCAATAATAATAATAGTAAAAATAATAACAGCAATAACAATAACAATAATAACAACAACAACAATAATAATAATAATAATAATAATAATTATTATTATTATTATTATTATTATTATAACAAATACATGTGATATTATTATTATTATAACAAATACGAGTGACAGACATATCATATTGCACTAGATTGACAAAATTTTTATACTGTAGCAAATAAATAAGTAAAATATTAACACACTGATGAGCTGTTTTTTTGTTTTGTTTTTTAATTTCAATTAGAGTGTATTTACTTTTTACCTGACTTTGCAAGGCATTTTGCAATGCCTACAAAAAATTACTGCTGGTATAATGTTTAACAAATGAGACAGTATACAGTGCAGACACAACAGTAGACCTTTTCTTTCAGTAAAATTCATTTTATAATATTAATCATATCGTGATAATCATTTAGTTGTTCATTTTTCTCATTGCTGTAGCATGGATCATTATCATCTTGTTTGTTTGTGTGTTTGTTTTATGTGTGTGGGATTTAAAAATAAAGAAATGAAGGTGGAAAAATAATGAGGTGAAACTGATGCCAAGTCACACCAAGAATCAATGAATTATTTAATATGCAATGACGTCATTATGATTAATAATCCAAATTATTGCGTCACCATTCTTTGAGGTTACTATAATCAAGGTGGTTACTGAAGCCACCGTGGAATTGAAACACCTTATAATTATCCTAACTATTAGTGCAGAGAGGCGAAACGGTGGTCAGGGCTGCGCGTGCGCACACGCACTTCTTCCAGTTGTGGCGCATTCCACCGCTGGTGGAGCGGGATGACGGCGCGCGCGCTTGCGGTGACAGTGTCACTCCTCCATGCTTTATTCAGGACTTGATCCGGAACAGGACATTAAAGCCCAAACCCAGTTCTCTCTCGTTTCACTCCGTGTTGTATCCGGTGTCGGGGATTATTTGTTGTTTGTTTGTTTGTTTACTCTCTCTCTCTCTCTCTCTCTCTCTCTTTCTCTCCCCGGGGGACGAATTTCTGGCGCACGTAAGGAACGCGACCATTGGCTGGATCAACCATAATGACGGGCATCGGATCTGCCTCGGTGAGAGATTTCAGATATTATTTTTGTTATATGATATATGTAATTTTTTGGTTTAAGTTTTGAAAATGATCTATTTTAAAATGAAGTAATTTATCTAACTGCCCCACAGGTGAGAATAATAATATGGCAGCCGGTTGTTTACGGTTATTTATGGTTAGGGTTATTGTTATGGTAGGGGTTACCAGAAAAAGGCCCTGGGTTCGAGTCCCGGGCCAAGCCATTTCTGTGTGCAGTTTGCATGTTCTCCCCAAGCTTGAGTGGGTTTCCTCCGGGTACTCCGGTTTTCTTGGTTAATTGGCTGTTCCAAATTGCCCCAAGTGTGGATTTGAGTGTGAATTTGTTGTGTGTTGCCCTGCGATGGTATCTGACTTAAATTAGTACTAGGCTACTTCACTACATGTTTTCCTGATCTTAGGAACCTAAAACATTCCTATAGTTTCCCCTTGATTTTTTCATACCCAGTTCCTACTGAGATAAGACCTCCCTTTCACACAACGACTACCAACCAAGGAGGACGAAGGTGCTTCCACCAAGGCTCGTGATCCTAGCCGAGCATAATACTTCTGAACTACCACTCATTAATAGTCAGGAAATCATTTGTAGGCAGGCGAAACACACCCAGAGGAAATCACTCACAGACGCCCATGATTGGCTAGCGTCGTTAATAAGTGATAAGAAAGAAAGCGCTCTCATTGGCTGTGTGCAACCACCCAGGGCACGACCTCACAAATTCCAGATTATAGGGCGAATGCTTTTCCATTGTGTCACTCAGGAGGTTATTGATGTTTGGGGATTGTGGGTGATTTTGGGTGTCTGAGATTATTACAAGGCAGGAACCCTACAGGAACCTTTTTTGCAACACTTTTTGAAACAAAAATGGTTCCTTTAAGAGACCGATTTTTATTAAGTACCCAAAACACATGCTGTATTTAAGTAAACTTCACTTTGTTGAAACTCATATTGCAAGTTAACCACATTGAGGCAACTGAATTTTGCTGAGTATAAGAGTAAATCATTTGTGTACAGTGTGTACGTGGTGTACTATTTTGAGGTTATTTTGGTGTTCCATAGGTCACTGTTTTGCAGCCTTTAAACTTTTTTTTTCACTCTGTTCTAACTTTCTTAATTATTAACAAGCTCTTGTTTTTAAATGAGTGTGTTAACCCTTTAATTCCTATAATATCAGAAATCCTACCCAGTGTGTACAAAATGCAAATTGTGTCAATAATGAAGTCTTTCATTGTACAAATATTGAGTGGGGTTTTTTTACTTTTCTTTTTTACAACTTGAGGAAAAACATGTCTGTAGGTTCTCCCAGGACTTCAGGAACCTTTTTATTGTAAGAGCAGGACTGAGTGGCACAATGTAGTGTAATGACTGTATGGGTCTCTTTGTCTTTGCATTCCAAAAGATGTTAGGTCAGGTTCTTTGGCACAAGCCTTGGCATGACCAGAAAATGTTTGTGTTAAATTCCAGCATATGCTTAAAGATGAAGATGATACAGGGATGCTGGGGAGAGAGAGAGAGAGAGAGAGAGAGAGAGAGAGAGAGAGAGAGAGAGAGAGAGAGAGTAATGGTTGACGAAACACTCACAATAACAACAACCAGTATTTTGTTTTAACTTTGTAAAGCTCTATGATGTGGTGATAAATGATCTGTCTTTTTGTGTCACATGGCCAACAGGAAGTCAGCAAGACATTTTATTTACAAGAAAAGCCATGTTTTTTTATCTTAATAAATGTAAAAAGAGGAAAAAGAGAAAATAATGAGGGCGTATAGGTGTGAGAATAAGAGCTAACTCGTTTCAAGAACGTTTCACAATTTCAAATTAATAATATATAGATTTAGGCACCGCCTAAAAATGGAGCTCCTGCTAGATATCTCTGTTACTAGATGTTTGAGGCTGGTGTTATAAGAGCAGGGCGGTTAAATAAATCTACTCTATGTTTCCCAATTACGGTCAGGATCAGAAAAAGCAGGAAAGGTTAACACGGAGGGTTTTTTCACCACCTTTCACTTGCTGAGTTCATTTGTATCACCTGTCTTGTTAGTTTAATTATACGTTTAATGAGTTCATGTTTCTTGTTGTTTTGCTTGACGAAAGTTTGTCTGCCTACCTAGGTCATATTGTGTTTATAGTGTGTAAGTCTGAGTAGTGGTGTAGGAGCCTTTCATTTTTGAGTTTCAGGTTTGTTATTGATAATAAATCAGTTTTTTTAATTGCTGCCTGTCTTCATGCAAGTCAGCAAAACATAACAGCCAAACTGAAGCAGCAGCCTTATCTGGTTTACTGTGGTGGGCATGTGTGGACCTGGGACAACCATCCAAATTATGTTCCATGCCTATGCCACATTCCGTACCTATGGTGCTCCAATCAGGAGCTCCAATGTAAATAAATAAATGATGAATTTTGGTACCCTGCTTTGGTTTAAGAGGCGATAAATGTTTGAGGACATGCTGTTACAGGAAAATAAGTGTTGTTTATTTATATTTCTAAATGAAAAATAGTACAGCAGCTGGACATGTAATTATTATTAAATTTTATAGAATTCAAATACAATTACATTTTTAAAAAAAATGAAAATATGGATACTGTTAATATGTTAAATTTAAGGATTTTTGAGTTTGTTTATTTTTAGTTCAAATTTAATTAGATTTTATTCATAAAGCACCTTTAAAACACCAGCAACTGACCAAAGTGCTGTACAGTCACAAATATGAAATCAAAGTAAACACAGACAGAAATCCAAATGTCTACCCATGCTTTTGCCAAACAGCAAACAGAAAAATAACTTTGAAACTGAGCTAAAAGACAGAAAATAAAAAATATTTTTAAAGATATGATTTAAAAACAGGAAGTGTGGGGACCAGTCTTAATGCGGGGCAATAACTACAAAATCCAGATTTTAGCCTGTTATTATAAAATTAAATAGAATATCCGACAGTGATATTGATTGAATGATTGTTTTGGGTTTTTTTTAAATGAGACCTTAATGAGGCAAGCATTTTTTGTTGTTGTTGTTGTTGCTGTTTTGTTTTTTCAATAGAGAAATGAGGTGAGTGTCGAAGCCCAAAAGCTTTTAAAGCTAAATGTAGATAAAGTGCCTGAAGCCATACAATACACCCCAGATGAGGTGACCTAAGTCTGAGGCAATTTCCGAGATGTTGAGCAAAAAATAAATAAATTAGATGTGGCGCCAATTTCCGAGTGCGGGCGCTGATGAGAAACTGGGATATTTTTTTTTATCTAGACTTATGTATATGCTGTACACAAGATGTTCTTTCATCAACATTCTTCTTGCACAAAAAAAAAAACTGAAGTTAGTCGTAAAATAAAAGGGACGTAAATGAGTTCATGGACTTGATTTTCCCTCTGAAATGAGACACCAAAGTAATTCGGCTCCTCAGGTATGTATTGAACACTCTGCTATAACAGGTATGAGATGATAACACACTAATGAAAGGAAACAACTTGAACAAAAAAATTGTATGAGGTTGAAGCCAATTTTAGCTTCTCAGACATGTCTTAAATCATCAGGAACGCCATTCTGTTAATCTCCTACACCTGTGAAAACACTTCCCTGTCCATATAATATACCAAATATATTAAGTACTAATATCCAGAAAGGGAGCATTTCATTATAAAGTTAAAAGGTGGGAAATTAATATTCAGCTTCCCAGCATTCCACTCGGATTTGGAATACTTCTCCGAAGTGCTAGACTTGCTTTTTATTTTGCTGTATTGATGTGAGGAGGGTGCAGGCAGAGAACAGAGAGAAGACTGTCTGTCTGTCTGGAGGTCTTGACACGGCCGCATAAAGGGAGGGAAAGTGTGTGTGAGACACCGGGGGCTGGTTGTGTTTCGTCCCATATCATTAGGAAGCTATGAGGAGGCAGGACACAATGAAAGCTTTGTCATATGTGGCGCAGGTCGGCGTTTGGGATGCAGCTATGATGGCCACTTGAGAGAGATCCTACGCTCATCTGAAGCCATGAAACTTAGATTTGGCCTGGAAAGTGGTTGTATTTTCTAATAAATGGTTCTCCATGCAGGGCTCCGTGAAGCACAGTGCTAAAAGTTATTATAAGAATGGTGCTCCCAAATGCTGCATCTCGTCCTATCACTGGGAAACCCAAGAGAGCGAAAGGGAGGGGCACACCACTGTCAATGACAAGGATGTTAACCAATCATGGGTGTTGGTGAGATAAAGTATGTGGAAGAAGGTAGATAGCTTGTTACATTCCTCTGTGATGCTGCGTGAGCAGCAGATGGAAAGGATGCAGTTGGCTGGTACAATGGGGAAAAAAACAAAAAAATATTTATTTATTTATAATTATTATTAGCGCTTTTGTTTACCTGTTTAATTGAGGTTTGACAACAAAAATATTCCTTATTATTATTACTATTATGATTTATTAATCTTTGATGCCAATTGTGATAGAATGTGGCAATTGTAGTAGACCCCTAACAGACCTTAACAGAGCGTAACAGACCTTGATGCGCCATCGTAGGGGATCTTGATGAACTTGGAAACACGATTCTTTTCAATGGAAGTTTCATCCATTGGACGCACCTTGCCTCCTTTTTATACTCCAATCGTGCTCTAAGTGTACTCATAAATCATCGAGCTTCATGTTTTTTTGAATCGCAGTGTGAAACCAGGGTAAAGTAAATATTTCCTTCAGAAACAATTCACTGGGTTTTCATCTCCCTTTTATGTGGACTTTTTGGTATTGGCTCAGATTTGACCACCTTAGCATTCACTTGTAACTCAATCTCCACTTGTCCTTCTCTTGAACATAAAAATGGCCATCCTGTTGAGTTCTTCGCAGAACTTTTAACCTTCAGATGACTGTAGAACCATGTAAAGATTGTAGATTTGATCTGGCTTTGTAACTGAATCTAATAATGAATTAAATAAAATTGTGTTCTGTTCAGGAATAAAAAGTGACAATAAATATTCCAAATATTAGCACGTGGTTATTCCAATAGTCAGATTATTTTACTGCAAATCAATAATTCTCTACTGAAGGCATTAATGGAATTAAAAAACCTCTGTATTTATCTATGGTTGGTGTTCAGGACCAGGAATGAAAACACGGCAGTCAACAGACAGTTTCCCAGTTTATACCCTCCACACCCTCTGATTCCTCTAGCCTTGTCTGATCTCCCATAATTCAGTTCACTTACAGAGTTTATTCAATACAGGTCTAATCAGGTGTAGGGAGTCGTCACATGCACGCTTTGATCACTTTGTTTGCTTTATTCAAAATCAAGGTTTCCTCCTACTCTTCATCTTCTCTAACACTCCCTGTAACTTCCGCCGCTGAAGGAAAACAGAAAACTGCGCGGATTCAAACCAAAACCTCCTTGGTATGGCTGAATGTGTTGCACGGATGTTCCACAAGATTATAAATGGAAAAAATATGATGTCGCATTAATAATTTTTTAATTGATCGTCACGTGTGCTGTTATTTTTGATAAAGCTGATTTGTGGTTACGAATCTGAAGCTGATATATTTTAACAGAAAATCCTGATGTATTTTATTCCTTTTACCCCACAGCAGCATGAAGGGGGAAAAAATCACAGCTTATTATGTTAATGAGAAATCACAGAGAAGCGTAAACTCCTCTGTCCTGAAGATGTCGGAAAATTTAAATTTCAGCTGACACTGGAGACTCCTTCAATAAACATTAAAGGGGGCCACAAAGGGGCCCATTCACTTCCCAGGGATATTAAATATGCATGAAATACAGTGCTATCTCTTGGGAATAAAATGGAATCGGCCACCATGTCTTTCTGAAATCATTTGCTTACTCCTCTACGTGAGTGTCAGTGACTCCTGCGATCAGTGCCATGATATTAGTTAACATCACCAGCTTTTTTATTTCCCCCGAAATTGTACTCTTTCTTCTGTTTCCTAACGATTGATCTCAAACTTTGTTAGGTATGCTCATAACAGTGTAATTGTTTAAAAAAGGGTTTATTTATATTTATCATTTGATCTCAACCTCAAGAGTTTCTGGAGTGGCGTTACGGAATCTGTCTGCCCGTGTTTTTTGCATCCTGGGGCCAACATACCTCTGCCTAAACAACACCTCGGTCCTGTCCAAACACGCACAAATTACCTGACAGGTGACAAGAAGAGGAGCAAAAGTAGGAGGGTTTTGACCAAAAGGTAAAAAAAAAAGTGGGTCAGGAGTTTTAATCACTGTCCTCCAAAGAGTTTAGCAAACAGCGTCTGGACTTCCTGACCTCCTTTCTGCAGACAGAACCTGTGTTTTTCTTTTCTCAGCCCTGAAATGTGTGTATTGTGTTTGGCGTGATAAGCGGAAGCAGATTAGAGGGAATAAGCAGTGCAGAGCGAAGCTGCAGTGAGCTCATGTGGGAAACGAGCGCTCAATCAGAGGAAACGGAGGTGACACGATGCAGTACGATGTGGACGAGGGCAAGTAGGACAAACTTCTGCTCAACCTGAGGCTTTAAACTCCTCTCAGCTGTATACTGCCTCATACGAGAAGGTTCTGGAGATGTTTATTACATCGTGCAGTGGTTTTTTTTTTTTAAACCAAGAGGGTTCTAGGTACCACCTTTTAGGAAGCTTGGGGTCACAAATCACCCTGAAAGGTTTTATTTCACAATAATGAATTATTTGGATTACATTTAAGCTAAAGCTGGTATATTTCGTTGAGTTAACAAGTTAGATAAACTCTTGTGTTATTGTTGGAGAACATGTTTAATATATTCCTTATTTCACTTCCTGAATGCTCTCAGTCCAGCTGTGGAACAGATGAGTGTGTGGGAGGAACCGCTCTGCACTCAGCTCCAGATCCATCTTTGTCTCCTCTAGTGTCCATTCTCACCGTTCCTATGCTGCCCATGCCTGCCAAGCACTCCCAGTGACTCGTGTTAAATTGTAGGCTCAGAACATTCCTGTGTGTTCCTCCCACTCTCAGCGCCATTACCTTAAACTCCATCAGAACTTTCTTCACACGCACATTCCACCGTATGGAACCGTGTAACCGAATGACTGACTGTGTGTCCCGTCTTTATGTGTTTATGTCCTTTTGTTGCACTCTTGTGGATTGTGGAAGTATTTGTGTGTTTAAGTTGTTTAGGTCATTTGTAATCACAGTTGATGAGGTATGTATGTTATGGAGTAGGGCTAATGTGTGTGTGTGTGTGTGTGTGTGTGTGTGTGTGTGTGTGTGTGTGTGTGTGTGTGTGTGTGTGTGTGTGTG
>JBCNYH010000025.1:8198525-8211588 GCA_039654325.1 Tandanus tandanus
GTGTGTGTGTGTGTGTGTGTGTGTGTGTGTGTGTGTGTGTGTGTGTGTGTGTGTGTGTTTTGCCCTACAATGGTCTGATCAGCTGTTCAGGGTATACCCCGCCTTCGCCCAGTGTCGGCTGAGATAGGCACCAGCCTCCCTGCGACCCTAGTAGGATTAAGCGGTTCAGCAAATGAGTGAGAGAGTGAAAAATATATCCAGCTACTAATTGTTGAAAAATCCATATCTGTCAGATTATTCTGATTGTTCTGAGAATGTTCTTTACATAACCTTCAGAAAAATTCATCCAACACACCCACCACATTTTAAGCTGTAGGAACATTAACACAAACGTTTCCTTGATGGTTGTTTTGTATCTAACTGGGAACACTGTGTCAACGAGGTTCTTAGAACATTATAAAGTAAATGTTTATGGAACATTATATTTGTAACATTTCTAGAATCTGATGAATTGTTTGCTGATGTTCTCTATTAGATGGGTTTTTCATTCATTCATTCATTAGCTCACCAGTCCAGCTCAGTGCAACAAACACACACACACACAACCATTCACACTCACACTAACACTCACATCTAGGGGCAATTTGGAACAGATAGTTAGCCTAATGTTCATGTCTTTGGACTGTGAGGAAACCCACACAAGCACTTAGAGAACATGCAAACTCCACACAGAACGCCCGAGGCTAGACGCGTTTGTACTGAAGAATTTCCGTTTCCATTTAAAAAATTTAAAGTTCCATATTATTGATTGAGTTCCACAGCAGCTCTTACTCGATAGCCCTTTGACTTTTGGAGGAAAATCGTTCCTTTAAATCTAAACGTGATTTTAATTTTCATGCCTTTAATTTCCTGCAGGTTTCACGCGTATCGGCCGTGATGACGCCACCGTGCCACAGGATATTACCATTCAGGGTCCGGGCATCGAAGCCGAGCACTGCGTTATTGAGAACAGTGGCGGGGTCGTGACTCTGGACCCCTGCGGACACCTGTGTTCACTCGACGGAGTTCCTGTGATCACACCCACCCAGCTCACACAAGGTAAACATTGGCATCAGCAATTCTTTCTTTTCGTTTCCTTCGTTTTCTTTCATTTCTCTCCTTTCATTTTGTTTACTTTGCTTTCCTTCATTAGTTTCCTTAATTTATTTCCTTTTATCCCTATATTAATTTCTTTCCTTTCGTTCTGTTTTGTTTTGTTTCTTTTCCTTCTTTCTTTTTCATTTCCAGAACCTTCACTGCTCGGAAAAGATGGAAAATTCAGCTGTGGTTTTATGGAAACTTGGCCTCACTGTGAAGTCATATGTAAGCACTGTTGTCGCCCCCTGGTGTTAAAAATAAGCAGTCTGGGGCCTGCTGTAGATCTGATTCCATGATATCATGCCATGTCTTTACAGCACATATAAAATGACGAAGAGTGCTGTGTGTTGGAAAATCCAGTCTTTTTCCACAACAGTGCTGGTTTTGGACGTCACAGCGAGTTTAATTGGAGCGGTTCGTGCAGCGTATGGTTTTGTTGTCAGTGACTCAGAGCTTCCAGTCTTGCTTGAGCTGGAGGCCTCACGTTCCTGCCCACACCATTCCACCATTCCTACTTTCTCCTTTTTTCGACATCATCACCCCTGGCCAAGGGTCTTTCAGCTCGTTCACGTTTCACACTGTTCACTCTTTGTGTTATCTTTCTCTCTTCCAGTCATGAAGTACTTCAGCCAAATATTTACCCTCAGTGTTGTTTAGTTTTACATCATCACTCTGGATCTGAACTGCAAACACTAGAGTTTAAATCTCTGCGTGTGTTTGTCTCACTGGTGGAGGGGTCGGAATGAGTCAGTGGTGTTTGGATGACTATACTGGGCGAAATCAGTTTGGAACTTTTCTTGAAAAAGCCCTAAATACAGACATCTGGAAAACGTCAGCAGTGCCGCATACAGTATACTCGACACGAAGAACACAAAAGAGCTTCACCATAACTGTGGTATGTAGATCCATGCTCTAGGCGAATGCTGTCTTATTTTCTTGTTGTTGATTTTATTATTTGATCAGATTTGGCCAGAAACTTTGCCATGATTTCACCAAAACAGCCCTCGCTCTTTTGATGTCTAACTAAATAACCCACTTTCTGTTTTCTACTCAATATCAGAGTCACATGTTTACATGGAGAGCTCAGGGACGTCCACTTGTTTTACGTCTATAAGGATAAAACATTTCTGTAATGGTCAATGTTGGGACACAATTGAATAATTTCTATTCATAGTGTAAGAAAAATAATAATTAATAATTAATGGCAGCTATAAATAAATACATTAATTATTAAAGCAAATAATATAAATAAGACAGCATTGTGGCATAATGGTTAGAAGGTCCTGGGTTCGAGTCCCGAGCTCAGCAAGGGCATTACTGTGTGGAGTTTGCATGCTCTCCGCATGCTGTGTTGGTTTCCCCTGGGTACTTTGGTATCCTTCCACAGTCCAAAGACATGCACATTAGGCAAATTGGCTGTTCCAAATTGTCCCTAGGTGTGAGTGTATGTGATGCTATTTGACATTAATCAGCGTTACATTGGTGACATCACACCTCTGCTACTTTACATATGATAAAATTTTCCAATTTTTTATGAATGAAGTTAAAGGAGCAGCTGTACCGTTACACTTTCAGTTTACAAGCTGATTACTGTGTGAATTACACATGCGAGTCGAAGTGAAGATGTCTGTGGGAGATTGTGAGATGACAGGAAACAGAGACGGAGGATACTTGATTTTAAACCTCTATCAGATCCTTAAACAGCACAAATTGAGAGCGTGAAATGGAAACAGGCTCCAGGTGAGACTCCAAACTCACCCTGAGGCACTTCCTGTGTATTCTGCTCTAGTCTTGCTGTCCTGCTGCTAATCGGATTACCGTACGAGTTCTGGGTTCAAAACCTTTCATGCAGTCTGTGCTGTTTTATTTTTATTTACTTTAGTTCTTTTATGCTGGGTTTTCACCTGGTGAAAAACTGATAAACTCGACACGATTAACTCATACAGATGATTTAGCTGTTACAGAGATCACTGTTTTCCATTAAATAATAATATGTTCCTGAAACCTCAATTACAAAACATTCTAGTGGCAGGTTCTTTTATCTTTAAACAATAAACATAATCCATTCATTTGTCCAACCGCTCAATCCTTCTAGGGTCACGGGGAGGCTGGAGCCTATCTCAGCTGACACTGGGTGAAGGCGGGGTACACCCGGAACAGCTGGCCAGACCATTGCAGGGCCAACACACACACAACCATTCACACTCACACCTAGGAAAATGTGGAACAGCCAATTAGTTTAATGTGCACATCTTTGGACTGTGGGAGGAAACCGGAGTACCAGGAGGAAACCCACGCAAGCAGGTGGATAGCAAGCAAACGCCACACAGAAACACCTCAAACCCAGGACCTTCATGCTGTGAGGCAGACGTGCTAACCACTACACCACCATGCCGCCTACATTAAACATAACGATAATAATAATAATAAAAATAATAATAATAACAACAACATCAACAACAGCAAAAAAAAAGACAGCATTTATGAATATGCATAAAAATGCAAATAAATCAGAACCCCCCTCCCAACCAACAACCCAGAGCTTCTCCCCATCCTGTGTCCCATAATAGCAACCACCGTTTGTTCATCATGAACATTTGATTGCAAGTTATGTTGCTAAGGGCTTCTAGTTTGTTGAAAATTGAGCTAATTCATAGCCCCGCCCCCAAATCACATATATATGTTAGACAGAGGTCTCAGATTAGAGCTGTATTTCTTTACTTTAAGGAAACTTGAGGATATCTGATGAATGATTGTTGATCGCTGTGAACAATAAACTTTTGGAGTTATTTCCACTGACTCAGGAATTAATATCGGTAATGACACGCCGAACGAGTCACACACACAATCACAAGAGTGCACTGTTTGTTTATCAGGGTGGAGTCAACATCACCAACACCGACACAATGTGCACTGGGGTTGAGAAAGAAGACGTGGAGAACAAACGAGTTGGGGGGAAAAAACAGCCATGAGGAGCAAAGTTCATTTCCATGTGTGTCTTTAATCATCCTTCTCACAAACAGCCATTGATCTTCTCCAAAGTTCAGCGTTTAGAGATAATAAATGCAAACACTGGGTTCTGGTCTGTAGACTTTGAAGCTGTAGGAATCCATACATTCTTAACCTCAACCTGTAATTCTGAGTTACACTGAGACTCCTTCTGTAAACATCAGTTTAACATACAACCGAATCACAACCGCACTGATATTCAGTACAACGCTACTGTGTGGTACTGCTTTTATACAACACTTCTAAAAATAAAAATTCATATAGAATAAGAGACATTAAGGCCAAGTGTTCTGTTTCGTTTTGTTCTGCTAATGGAATTAGATCCCAAAGAAACCATACTCACTTTATAGCATGTTCTACAAACATCTAGAATGTTATATAAACACATTGCCCAACTGTTGCATGTTTATAAAGGAACCAGTGATTTGCCGCTACACTACTCTCAGAACTGCTGTAACAGAAAAGTAATCAACAACCTTCAGTTCTGACCAATCAGAATCCAGGGCTAGAACACATAACACTACACACTTACTCACTCATTTGCAGAACTGCCTAATCCTACTAGGGTTACTTGGAAGCTAGAACCTATCTCAGCCGACACTGGACGAAGGCAGGGTACACCCTGAACAGCTTACCAGACCATCACAGGGCAACACACTCACACACACACAACAATTCACACTCACACCGAGGAGCAATTCGGAAAAGCCACTTCACCTAATTTGCATGTCTTTGGACTGTGGGTGGAAACCGGAGAACCCAGAGGAAACCCATGCAAGCACGGGAGAACATGTAAACTCCACACAGAAACGTCCTCGCCAAGCCCGGGAATCAAACTGATGACCTCGCTGTGAGGCGGATGTACACACCTTTATGCCACTGTGCCGCCCCATATAATATTATAAAAAAGGTTCTCTATTTAGAATTCAAATGACTGAATGTCACTCCCTACCTTTCTTACCCCTCCCTCCTTTCATTACCTATTACCAGCTAACACACAAGGTTTTGCAACATTATTGCAACGTTGCATAAAGGTTAGAGTTTGGTTGGTTGCAAAAAAAAAATATGTCATCTGGCCATTGTGACAATGATAAAGTATAATGTTTATTGAGAACATATACATGCCTTTCATGCACAGTGTTGTTTTGCCAAAATGTCACACACATCCAGGCCCCCTGTACGGAGCCATCTAGCATGGGACAAGGACTGTGCCAAGGAAACTGCAGTACACATGCGTATAGTCCTTGCAAATTAATACACAATGTTTTTGAGACATTATTGAAAATGTTACCTGTAAGTCTACAAATAACGTCATCGCAACTTTTGCACAATGCTGTAGCAGATTTATCAATACATAAAGACATAGGTACTAAAATCATAACATAGGCGCCCTCTAGAGGTTTTGTCACTGTAACATCAACATGACAGGCATATTATAAAGCCCTATGAAGGTATATTATAAAGAGTTCATTTTAAACTTATGAAAACATTATCATTTACAGTGACACGTGATTATACACTAAATAAAACATACTTACTAACATTATATTCCATTTCCGCTCATAGATCCACCGAAATCCTACACATTCACTAGTGAAAAGTCAATGTGTTTTATCTTCTATTATCAGTTCACTTTGGCTCTATATGAAGGTTTCCTGGTGAAACCACAACAGCTCACAGGCTTAGTGTCTCTTATTCACTTGTTTTGGTTCTGTGTCTGTTTACAATAACAATGAGAAGTCCGTGTGACCGGACGAGCGATCTTGCGCATGTGGGATAACTTGGCAGTGCAACACGGATTCATAGAATGCAGAAAATTCTGAGATCAAGTGTTAAGCAACAGTAGAATGTATAAGATTTCAAGAGAAATAGAAAAGATGGCGATGTTTACTATCATTATCGCACCCAGTGCAGGGGTCACTGAGGCCCCCATGCAGGAGTAAATAAATGGTTTTGTGAACGATTTCGTTTTATTTCAAGCAGATGACACTGTATTTCATGCTTGTTTAATAAGTGAATGGGCCACTTTAAAAAGATTCTTCATCCTTACACGCTTTTTTTAAACACACCTTTTAATTGTGCTATTTTATGATCTTCTGCTGGCTGGGGTGTGCAAAGCTTTGTTCACTGGATATTTATCTCATCTGTTTTTGCAGTTGATTTGGATGTTAGTTGTCTTTGGGGGGTTTAAAGAATGCATTTCTGCAAAAGTAAAATAAATGAATGAATGAATGAATGAATACCACTCATTTCAGTTTTTTTTTTTCCTTCTTCAGTCTCATTTTATTATAAGATTATTCTAATGCGTCTGCTTGTCTTCAGACATTTGTAAAATCCACACTACCCTTCTGATCAGCAGGAGGAAATAGTACACCAGGGTGTGTAGTCAGTACTCTTTAGTGTAGTACGTTGCGGTTTTAGACAAAGCCAGAAAGGAGGAATGGAGCGAAGGGGCGGAGATTCAACTCGTTTCTCCTCAACTCGGTCCTGCAGTCCAGCTTTCCTCTGTGCTGCTTGTCCTTCTGCTGCTTTCAAACAGCTGCACGGATTCCAGCTGTTCCAGAAATGCGTTTTGGTGCAGATGAACTGAAGTGAAGAGCTGAAAGTGGCGCTTTATTCCTCTGGAGGAAAAAAAGAAAAGCCCAGGAGGAGAAGTTTTGGGATGCGGATGAGTTTAAGAAACTGGGCTCTGTGAAGAGATCTCTGAATGGGACGCTTCAAAACAAGGTTGGCAGAAATGCACTGAAATCTTTATGATTAGATTCAGATTTGAGCTTTTCCTTTTCTTCCTTTTTTTTTTAAGTTATTTAATCTGACCACATGTGCAACATCTGGAGAATTCCGCCTCCGCGTTCTTGTATGAACGTAGTGCGTTGATGAAAAAAAAAAACAGATCAGCATTAAGTCAGATTTATGTTTCTGTATATATAAAGTTTATTGAAAAGTTAATGAAAAGAAAGTAAAGGTGTGGTTATGCAACGCAGGGCGCACGCGACGGGTGCGCTTTAATACCATGACGTCATTTGAGCGCGTTTTAAGTGACCACACGTGAGCTGCGAGTTATTATATAATTTCTTCATTTATACTTTTGGTGCATGTCCTTCAGCTCCTCAGTTATCACTATGATCACAGATATAATGCACTTCATATGTAATTGAGGTGAAGTCATTAATTGTCGGCTCTGGTTGATCTACACAGTAGGTGACTACATTTGGCCACGCCCCTTAATGATTGTTGTTGCTGTTGTTATTGTTGTTAAAAGTTCAGAATCCCACTTTAAGGAAATCAAAGTTGTACCTGGAGGTAAAACTGGTGTCACTTTGCACAGCATACACGAAAGGTTCTACTCATGGAGAGGAATGGTTCTGTTACAGGTTCTACAAGAGAAAAAAAAACACATACAAGGATCTTGTTTGATTCATTTTTCCTAAAGTGTGTTTTTTTTCCTGCTTTATTAATGATCTGTATTGAAATATGCGTAGAAGTTCTTACTGGATTGGGGGGTGTTTCCTCAAGAGTTCTTTGTTTAGTTAAAGGTTCTGATTAGCTTCTGCTTGGAAGCTTCAGTTTACGAACCTGATGATTCCACAGAGAGGCGAAGAACGACTTTGGGGTTTTAGGTGTAACCTTTCTTTTTTAATAAGCCAGGATATTAATGGGAATAATTCCTGTTACAGGACCTTCTGTTTTCTGTTAGGAATTTTTTTCCAGAAGCCTCAGTCTGGATAATTAAGCTTACTCTGTTAATTAAAGGATCTGATTGATCCGGTTTCATGGCTTGGAATTGAGACAGTTAATTAGTCGTGAAACTGTTCCGGAAATGCAATAAACGAATAAAGACTGTTTGACGGTGGCAGAAAATTGAGTTCTTGTGGTCTTTGTGTAATTCAGTGACAATAAAAGACAAGTGTGTGAAGTGGCACGCAGGCTTTATGATCAGATCATAGACACGTTCTGTTTAATCTGTAAAAGGCTTCAATTAAGAGGGTTCATGAGGATTAATTTGCAGTAAATATTCACTGAAAACGTATTCAACTTCTCAGTCTTCATCATCATCTATATCATCTAGAACTCACTTACAGTGCGCTTGTGTTTCTATAACATATTTATTTTAGCTCTTTAGCCAGAGAAGCACATCTGTGTAGACTAAACACCCACAGCTGTACTGGAGAAACGTTTCCTGCTGTGTATATGTGTGTGTGTTTTGGTCCTTACTCAGAACTGTGTTTATCTGATGCTGTTATCTCTCACATCACTGTTTTGACAGACCGGGATTGTTGCGATGATGAAACGTCTCGCAGTGTGAAGGTCTGGTTTGTTATACAGCCGTACTGTTAAGGCTGCGATTCTCATTATTTGCTCGCTTTTCCATGAGAAAACTTTGCAAAGCACGGGAAAAAAATCCAAGGAAATCAGCCCGGACGTGCCAGCGTTCCGAAGTGTGGAATGCGTCCTGGAGATTTAAGGAGCCGAAAGTCAGAGGTTTGGCATGTCAATGATCAGCCTCTCAGCTCAAGGCATAGAACCATGGTCTAGGATTCAACCTTTGACTTTAAAAACGCTGAAACCGGACTCATCAAAGCATCGGGTCTCAGATGTGCAGTTTTACTGAGATGGACGGGAACGGTTTTACGTAGCGCATCTGGTGCCTGTGAAACAGTTTTGCTTGCGCGATATGGTGTAGTAATCTTCTTTCATGGAGACAAACGTGTTCACTTGTGTGTGCATGTCTTTGGATTTAAAGTTAGAAGAAAAACAGGCTACACCTCTGACATACTGTAAGTTCCATATGGTCCTCACACTATAGCAGAGATCACCCACACACACCTCCCGACTCACCAAACTCTATTACAGCTTCCAGAAATTCTTTGTGTCTTATTTTTCATGGCCTCAGCCCCTCTGTGAACCTTTTCATGCACTAAAATCTAGCTTTCTTTTTTTTCTCCCCCCTTAGCAGGCAGAAAATGAGCTCCAAGTCGTCCAGCCAGAGCTTTGGGGTTTGGTGAAAAGCAGGAAATATTTTCCATGATTTTAAAGGCTGCTTGCTCGACGAGCTCCAGTTTCAAATTGGTGGAAAATGCAGTTGTGGATTGAACAGGATATGATGGGAGGTTTTGGTAGTAAGCCAGGCAGATCATTGATGAAGAAAAACAGACAGCACCACGGTCACAGAGGGACGACCGGGGACGATGTCCCAGACACAAGCCAAGGAGTGACCCGCAAGATGTGTACTTAAATTTTGCCAAATCCAATACTTTTAACCAGTACACAAAAGAAAGCATAAGAAATAACACCCTTTCAGCATCAGTTCAGTATTGTAGCTGTGGAGCATTTGGACTCTCAGAGCTTAGTAATGCTAAACAACCACACATCTTCAGCACCAATTGTGACCCCCGTCTGGGAAAACCTGACCAAAGTTGGAAGATCACTTAATGAGCCATGGATTGTTTATGTTGGCACATGATCTGTGCAAAAAATAGTTAATTCTTGTCTATTGCTCCAAATGAAAGAAATATCATTCAGATATAGCATACAATGCCTATTTTTGCAATGAAGGCTGTTAAAATGGCAGCACGGTGACGTAGGGGTTAGCATGTCTGCCTCATAGCAAGAAGGTCTTGGGTTCAAGTCCCAGGCTTGGTGAGTGCGTTTCTGTGTAGAGTTTGCATGGATTTCCTCCGCATACTCCAGTTTCCTCCCACAGTCCAAAGACAAGCACATTAGGCTAACTGGCTGTTCCAAATTGCCCCTAGGTGTGAGTGTGATTGGTTTTGGTGTGTTTGCCCTGCAATGGTCTGGCGAGCTGTTTAGGGTTGGCTGAGATAGGCACCAGCCTCTCCGCAACCCTAATAGGATTAAGTGATTCAGCATATGAGTGAGTGAGTGATTGAGTGAAGCTGTTAAACTCCCTCAAATGATGACTTTAGTGATACAAAGAATCCACAAAGTCTGAGAAAATTCAATGAAAACTTAACTGTGTTTATTTCTACTTCGGGGGGAACCTGCTGCTGTTTGATGTTGTTTGGTTTTTGAATTGAATCTTCAGTGTACTCATATATCAGACTCCTTCTCCATCCACACAGTGGAGCCAGGTCCAATTCCTGGAACTGGTGCCATCGGTATGACTTTGGTAAGGGTCAGATTTCAGCGACACGCTTTGACAAACTTATCTATTTTCCATAGATAATGAGGTTGTGCCGACCACCTTGTGACTTTCATGCTCAGCTTTTAAAAACCTTGAGTTCCAATATATCAGAGAATATTCTAACTAATCGCCAGAACGTTGGAGCTGATGTTCCTTGGACTAAATGCTTCTCAGTGCAGAAAAAGATGTTTTTTTTTTCCAGGTCACAATTTCTACCATGCCGGCTAATAATCATCCTATATTAGTTGCAGTGATGCACTGACTGTATTTTGACAAACAGTTTGATTAACACCAATAAAACTTTCTACTAAAGTCTAGGACAAGAAGAACAAACTCACATGGGCTTTTCATTGTTTAGCTATTTCCTGTCCTTACTCTTCCATCTCTTTATCACCTTTCCTTTTGTTCAGTATGTTTTCTACAGAGGTCTGGTATAAAGTCCAGATATTAATGATCTAACATGAAGATGGTGATGGCAACTCCTTCTGGATGTGACACTAGTCCATCGCAGGTTATCTTCCCAGTATTTTTACTGGTACCCATTTATACTGCTGGGTGGACAAAGGCATACTTGTGGTTAAGAGAAGCGGGTTTGGGACCTAAAGGTTGCTGGTTCGATTCCCGAACCAGCAGGAAAAATGTGTGGTGGTGGGGAAGTGAGCTGCACCTCCCCTTCCTCCACTTTCACATTGAACCCCCAACTGCTCTTCAGGCGCCACAATGTGTGGCAGCCCACTGCTCCAAGTGTGTGTGTGTGTGTGTGTGTGTGTGTGTGTGTGCTGACTTTGGATGGGTTAAATGCAGAGCCAAAAATTACCCTTGCTTGATTATTACAGTGTATATATATATATTACACAGTAGGGGTCTAATGGGGATTCGAACCCACAACCTTTCGATCATGAGCCCAGCACCTTAACCAATGCGCAACCGGCCCCCAGTTATTAATGGTTATTCCTTGTTGTGGACATTCCAGGCATTTACCATGAACATCCCAGGCATTTAGAAGAACTTGATGAAGCACAATCCAGGAATGAGAGATTTCTGCTCCTTCTGAGACTTTTGCTTGGAGAGCTCAGGAAAATGGCATAGCTTATCAGATAAGTGATGGAATGGTGATTGATGGAGGTATAGCTTCAAGTATTAGCCCCTATCTGTGTCTGGCTTCAGGACTGATGGTGTCATGGCGTAGCGTGTCTCTGTGAGAAGTTGTGCGGTGTTTGGACAGCTGTGACTCTTGTAATGCTGAGGTCATGACCCTGATGTCTTGTTTTAACGTTGTGGATTTTGATCAGGATTGATGACTGTAGAGTTTTTGGTTGTGGTTCTGCTTACACACTCAGACCAAACAGACGCCATCTCAATGGTTCTCTGTCAGATTTATTTGACTGAATTGTCTCTTCCTGTGTCTTTCCTCCTCCAGGTTATTCACTGTGTTTGGGTAAATCATACTTCTTCCGTTTTAACCACCCAGAAGAGGCCAGTCGGATGAAGAGCATGCTCCCTCAGAAGAGTCCCGTGTCGCCGCTGGTCTACAGCACAGGTAATCAGTCTCACTTCTTACCTAACACCACACCCCCACCTCCAAATACACCCCCGCCCCAACCCCCCATTTACCACAGTGATCCCCTATGGACTTGTATAAAATATGCATCCTGTATTTCAAACAGAGCTCTTCAGGGAACCGTTGTTGATGTGGGGTTGAGATGGGTTCAGTTACAGGTAGTTAGGCCTTCCCTCTACATCCTGGACAGGTGTGTGTGTGTGTGTGTGTGTGTGTGCGCGTGTGTGCGTGTTTTAGCCACAATGGAATCCTTTGAAGTGCAAGAACCCTTCAAGAGACTTTAAGGGTCAACTGTCTGTTTTTAAGGAGATATCTTCTTGAAGGAGACACGTTTGTAAGCAGCGTCTTGTGGAATGGTTCTGTCATCTGTTTACTGATTTGCTTTCTTGTCGCTGTGGTGAATTATAGCTGGAGTTCTTGTGTCCTCTCGGTAAACAGTCTCCACAGGAACTTTTTCAGAAATTCAAGAGCTTTTTTAGGAAAGTTTAGTGTCACCTGAAAAAAACAGAGTCTGTTACATCTCTGTTTTGTTTACTTGCACCTTATTGGCTATTCACCAATAAAGAATTAGCCAATCAAGACCTTGCACTTTCTCCCTTTTTTTTTTTAAAGCTACCAGCTAGCTACACTCAGAACGTAGCACATGTTAGGTTTAGTGGCAAAAAAGTAAAGAGGAGAATACATCTACTGTATGAGGTGTACTTAACAGCTGATTAGTTAAGTAATCCTGTCACAACGCACTGTAATTGACTGGTGAGCTGTTCAGGGTATACTCCACCTTCACTAGTTGAGGTCCTAGTAGGATTAAGCAGTTTGGCAAATGCGTGAATGAGTGAGTGTCTATACCTGAGCTTTACTCTCAACCTTCTTTGCAGAATGTTAAAGGTGCCCATTAACTAGTGAATAGTCTTTGTGAGTTATCTTTCATTATCAGTTCAGTTTGGCTGAAATCAAAGGTTTCCTGGTGAAACCACCCCAGATCAGTTCAGGGCATGGCTCGTGTGACCCTGACAGATAATCATGATGGATGAATGGATGGTTAAGTAGGTGGGTGGGTGGATGGATGGATGGATGGATCAATTGGGTGGATGGATGGGTGGTGTGGGGATGGATGGGTGGATGGATGGATGGATGGATGGAGGGATGGACTGATGGATAGTTACTCTGGGGTGCAGTAATTACCTGTACATTAGTGTAGATTGTAGATTGGGTGGATGGATGGATGGTTACACTGTGGTGCAGTAGTTAACTGTACAATAGAGTAGATTGTA
>JBCNYH010000025.1:8250369-8266000 GCA_039654325.1 Tandanus tandanus
ATAGAGAGAGAGAGAGAGAGAGAGAGAGCACAAAATCAGTCGGAACTCGCATGACCTAGGTAAGCGGCACATAGAATAACGTCAGCTTTCATTTCCTACTTCCTACTTGGAGGCAGCTTATGTCCTAATGTCGTGCGCAGTTATACATATAAATGTGATTTTTCTTTTTTTCTTTTTTTTGCTATTGGCTATTAAAATTTAAGTACGATTCATATTATCAGGCTTATAAACAAAATTGGGCAATACAGAGCACTAAGAGGATACATTGGCGGCCACATTGGAAAGTTGTATGCAAACATTATTCATACAAATATGCCAACTCACGATCGTGTGTTCTACATGGTGGCTCCTTGCAGATCGGCGCACAAATTTATGTGAAAGTTACGATTGGCTGGTGTTATCCTGTGGATGGACTGTTCCACATCACGGAAAGCAGCTAAATGAGTATAATGAGTATGACAAAGATGGTAAGGTTACTGTGATTGGTGGATTTGCAGATTCCATATGAGCAAATAAAGCAACTCAAACTTTTTGTTTCATAGAATTTAAAAAAATTGCAGGTATCCCAGAAATCCTCTGATGTTTCATGGTTTAATATTTTCAATAAGGCCATGAATTACCATCAAGGTGAATTAACAATTCAATTTGAAATTTTATGTTTACAAGATGTTTTCACAGAACCTCAATAAATAACTGTTATTGACTGAAACGAGGTGGATATCATCAGTGGTTAAAGTGGGATTTGACAGGTGAGGGGGCCCTAAAATTCGGTGTTGCAGCGCAGTAGGAAAAATGATGCAAATGTTTGCAAAAAACTGTATTGGCTTTATTTTTGGCTCATTGTTACTATGACATTGAATTTTTGTGTTCACATAATCAGGAAGTGGACATAACAATTAAGTGAAAAGCAGTCATGAATTTGGCTGAAAGGTTGCAGAATATTGGGAAGTATGACAGAGATGATATTCAGTAAATAAACAGTAAATCAAAACCATTACATAATTAACCCCGGCAGCCCCACGTAAACCCCAAAAGGCACATCTAGACCATATTCTGCACCCACACCCCAAATGAGAACTCTCTAGATGCTATAGTTTCAGAGATATACACGTTTTAATTAGTGATGTTGCGGTAATTAGTCAAAAATTCATTAGTGCCTATCTCACTAATTAAGGTCGTTTGAAAAAAAAATTGAGTTCTAGACATTTTTCATGGGTCCCAATCATTCCTGAAAGTTTCATGAAAATCAGAGTCGTGGCGGCTGATTCTGTGTTGAAATGACATGGAATGACCCAAACACGAGAAAATATATCTCAAAATAAGACAAACTAAACAGGATGTGACAATGCAGCATCTAATTCACCCTCAAATCACACTGACAAAACTTTTCTGAAAAGAAATCAAAGCACAATCTGCGTCTCAGAAAATCTGTTGTTGGAGAAGTGCTATGTGTTAAGGGCACAGGCTTACAGTACTAACAGACATGGTAACAGCAGCACACACAGACAATCACATGGGCAGATCATCAAACACACAAACCATCACACATGATGCAGTCAAAAAAGCTCCCATATACATTTGGCTGATTCAGATCAATCAGTGATCCTTTGTTTGTGCCCTCTCTTTACTTCACCCTTCATTTTTAACAACGAAATTATCAGATATTAACATTTACAATAGGTTTTCCAACGGCTAAATAAAAATTCATGAACATAACAATCTCGCCAGTAACAGCAATAGGTAGCCTACGTAGACAGCTTCTACCTTTAAGTTGGGCTAACCGTTAACGTTTTGCCGTTGGCACATAATCTAAAGCAGCTAACCATTTTAAATTTAAATTCTTCTTACTGGCCTGTTTAAATTGTTGAATATTACAAAACTTCACCATCGATGTCAACTTAACTTTATCCACTTACTTTGTTTCAAACTCTCGCTGGTTAGTCCGTGAATCGATGCACTCACTCAAATGAAATAAGGGCCCGGTGCGATTTGCACTCAGATTCAAGAGGCATTTGGAAGAGGCATGGACCAATGGGAGGAGGCAGAAGCACTTCAGGGAGGAGAATTGGTCAAATGGAACGGTCGGAAGAACGCGCTTCCTCTTCTGGAGTTCCATTGGTCCATGCCTCTTCCAGAAGAGACTTCGCTGTCCGTGGCGCTACTGTCAGTATTAATTATTTATTTATTTGACTACGGTGGCGGAGCTCACCTCCGGAGCGCCCCGGCCCACTTTAACCCCTAGATATCGCTGAATAGTCTCCAAGATGGAACATTTTAACTACACAGGAACATAAGAAAATAAAAATAAAATAGCTTTTTTAATGGTTTATTTTTAATTCATCGACGTACTATCCCGAGTTTGGAAGGTGGATAAAAAGTAATTATTGAATGATTTGGAGAATTATTCGCTTGAGAGGGTTTTATCAACTGAGTTGGATAACACCCTCAGAGACTGAATAATTCTCCAAATCATACAATAATTACTTTTTATTATAAATAAAATTTATTGTTTTATTATTAATTCCAAATATTTTCAAAGTATACAAAGTAAGTGATAATTATTCTTGCCACAAAGTGGAACTAGGTACTTGGAAGAAGGAAGGCCACCCACCTGAGAGAGCTGTACAGAGCAGAGAGGAAAGAGAGCTGATGCAATAGTCGTTAGCTGTACGTACTGTGAATAAAGTGAATTAAAGTGTGTGAATGCATCCATTTCTTCAAAGTGCAACAGACAGTCACATTATGTTGCTAGCTAGCTAGTCAGCATCAGTAAGCTCAGTGAGGTTAACATGCTATATAGCTAGCGCCAGTTGCGATTTATAAAACTAGCAGGGCACTTACAGGGCAACTCCCGAGCCAAGGAAAGAATGTTCACAGCACCCCCTTCTGGACCTGCTGTAATACCACACTTCACGTCTTATTCCACAACGTAAAATCTTTTTTTTAAACAAAATTCAAAATCTGAGGAAGGGTTACTTGGGCTGTAGCCCAATATATATGTATATATAAATTGTATTGAATTAAAATAATCTATGTTCAAAAGTTTATTTTGAACTGGGAATAATTAATATTGCACACATTTATTGTTCAAACGTTTCTTTTCTGCACTACACTTTGAGAACACAGGGTGGCAGCACTGTGTTATTTCTCCATTTCTTTTCCTCAGAGCCCGAATCCATCTTTAACGTTCAGCGTGAAGACTCACGATCGTGTGTATTACATGGTGGCTCCATCTCCTGAGGCCATGCGGATCTGGATGGACGTCATCGTCACTGGGGCAGAGGGATACACACAGTTCATGATTTAGGTGTGAGAGTGCGCCCAAAAGACTAAAGACTTTATCGACGTTCCTGTGGTTTTCTCATGGATTGATCATGTGACCAGCATCATCGTTGCATGACATCCAAGTGTGAACCATGTGCAGTATAATGGATTCAAACAGCTGTTTTATTTTTTTTTTATTATTCAGTTATCTTAAGTGCCTTCAAATATCAGATGCTGTACTTTGGACATATGTCCAAAAATGAAGGACTCTGATTGGTTGTGACATCACATGCACCTGACCGAACATTTAAATACAAATTTCTTCAATTTTCAAATGTGTTTTATGAGGAATTGATTACATTTGTGTGCTTGTGTGTGAGTGTGTGCGTGTGCGTGTGCGTGTGTGTGTGTGTGTGTGTGTGTGTGTGTGGATCCTCAGGGATGCACAGGCCAACAACAACATTAAAGGTGCAGTCTGTAATTCCCAAAAGTGTCTCAAAACCCTGTAATCATATCAGAGATACATAAAAAAGAATTATTCATGATGTTTTCTTGATTTCAGCCTTGGAATTTAGCTCCGCCTAAGAATATACCTGCTTAGCCCCACCCCTTTTCCCAAAAAGCAACACACAAGGTGTACATACTGTGTTCAAAGGAGTAGTTTTTGGTTGTTAGTGAATTAAAACATAATGCTGTTAGCACTTTCAGTGCAATTGCAGATCATCTTTCAGACAGCAGGAGGTGGTAAAAAATTCTAGACTGCACCTTTAATTCTGTTTTTTTAAGTACCAAAGAATTCAGACAGAAATAACTCATGAAATAGTGTGTGTACAGAAATAAGGCCGGTGTGTATTTCAGAAATAAGATTATAGTTTTAGTTTTATAGTCTTCATGTAAAGAAAAGGTGCTAAAAGATGTGCGCTTTCATTTTTGGTGATTTTCTTAATCGCTGTGTTGTCAGGTGCTCTGGACATTCAGCAGAAACTCACATTTTAGAAAATTGGAACAATTTTTTAAAGCATCAGTATTGGAAGTATGCAGATCTGTTATTTTGTTTAAAAAAAACACCTTTTAACACTTTATGAATAGATTATTTTATAGTAATAGTAAGAAGAATTAGTTGTATATCCCAGTTGCTCTAGTACAGTGTATGTTTATTACTTTCTCTATGTATGGTTTATATTTTTAAAAATGAAATGTGTTATATGAAATATTGTTTGAAGCTTTAAGACCTATGTTGAAGATGGGATTGGCTCCTGCTTTCACATGACCCTGATGGATAGGGAGTATAGATAATGGATGGATGGATTGTTGATTAAAGACATTAGGCCTTTTTTTTTAATATTTTTTTTCTGCTGTGATAATCACCAGCAGGGGGCAGTAAGATTCGAATGCTCTGAAGAGTGAATAATAATAATAATAATAATAGTAATACTATTAATAATAATAATAATAGTAATAATATTAATGATAATAGTAGTAGTAGTAATAATAATAATAATAATAATAATAATAATCCTCTGAATGCATTTCTCTGATGTATATTTCACTAAACTGATTGAATTTTCTTATTTTGTATTGTTATTTATGTTGTTACTCTGCATGCACCTGTATTTTTGCATCCAAAACAATAAAATCAGGAAACAAAACAAAACAAAAAAAAAGAACGAACGAAAGAAAGAAAAGTGTGTGTATTCTTATTACTGTGTTTATTCACGGGCCCTTTAGTCATGGTTGTGCTCTGTGTGATATTTCCACTTCTACATGAAGTTCCTCACGTTCTAAGAGAGAGATAGCGAAGTCTATTATTAATCTACACTGCCCGGCCAAAAAGAAAAGTCACACACAGGAATATGTTGCTGTTCTGCCTTTAGCCTACAGCATGTAATCTCCATGCCATTGTTTTAAACTTAAGCACCATAACATTTATTTCCATCCAGTGTCGGGTTCATTTCTCACCGACGTCTTGAATTGATGAGGGAAAAATCTGAACCACTGCATAAAGTCTTCTCCAGCACATCCCGAAAACTTCCAATAGGGTTAAGGTCAGGACTCTGGGGTGCCAATACATAAGTGAAAATTATTCCTCATGCTCCCTAAACCACTCGTTCATTATTTGAGTCCCCATTTTATATCTGTGCCATCAGGGAAGAAAAAGTCCATTGATGTGATAACCTGCTCATTCAGTACATTCAGCTCATCATCTGACCTCATTTTATTTTTATACTGTATTAATTCCACAAGGGAAACTTTGACCTCTGCATTAAACCCATCCAAAGTGAGCACACACGCACATAAACAGTGAGCACACACACACTTGAAGCAGTGGACATTGGAGCGCCCGGAGAGCAGTGCCTTGCTCAAGAGCACTTTAGCAATGAAGGTGGAGGAAGAGAAGGTGCAGAACACTGCCACACATTTTTCCTGCTGGTTTGGGAATCGAACCAGTGACCTATAGGTCCCAAACTCAGTTCTCTAAAAAAAAAAATAGGCCACGGCTGTCCCCGTGTTGTATGACTATGACAATGACAATTTTATTGCCACATTAATGTTGCTGAGCCTCAACCTGACCAAGTGGAGCAGCAATGCCATAGAGATTACATGGTGTGGTCAATGCTAAATTGAGCCGGGAGTGTAATATTTTTCTACAGATATCACCTCTGTTATCAGCAAGTAATGATTTTATCACATATTTTATGATTTATATAAAAACTAATTAAGAATTAAAATATAATAGTTAAAAAAAAAATGTTTATATAATATGATAGTAATATTTAGTAATAATATTTAACATTTGGGGCAGTGCAGTATGTCCGCCTCACAGCAAGAAGGGTTTGTGGGGTGTTCTGCCCATGCTTGTGTGGGCTTCCTCCCTCAATTGGCTGTTCCAAATCGCCCCTAGGAGTGAGTGTGAGTGTGAAGGGTTGAGTGTGTGTTGGCCCTGCAATGGCCTGGCGAGCTGTTCATGGTGTACCCCGCCCTCTCCCAGAGTCGGCTGAGGAGCGCGCCAGCCTCTCCGCGACTGTGGAGAAAATGAATGAATGAATGAATTTAATAATACGATTTGATTCCTATTCTCTAACCTGTTCCTGAAGCGTGTTCTCTCTTCTCCACTACTGTCAGCATCCAGGTAACACGAGGATCCAGGATGGTGAGAACCTCCCTTCAAAAAGTTCTTACCATCCCTCCAGCAAAAAAAAAAAAAAGAAGGAAAAAAAATCACAGGATTGTCTATCACATTGCTTGTCTATCACTTCATGAAAGAAGGTCACATACTAGGGCTCCAGATTCTCTTCAGCAGCACAGATGACGTCATCATCACTCTGAAAACGGCGACCAGGTGAGTGGGACTTTAGTTTGGGAAACAGAAAAGTTAGACGGTGCAGGTGGGGTGAGTGAGGTGCACAGGGCAGAAGTTTAAAGCCACATTAGGCTGCTTCTGCCCCGCCTCCTCTTCTGCGTGGACGAACACATTGTCCTGGAGCAACAGCATGCCACCTCAAAACGTTCTTCTCCTTTTTTTTCTTTGATTGCTTCAAACATTTGAGTCTTTTATATAGTTACACCCCAAAATGGGAGTCACGTCGCTTGTTATGTGCTTTAGGCCAAAAACCTTTAGAAGTAGCACCTGTAGAACAATGGCGAGAGAGAGAGAGAGAGAGAGAGTTACATGTAATGTGAATCCTATCGTGGTGAATCATCTGCAACAAAACTGTTTCGTATCGTATCACATTAGAAGTTGTTTGATGTTTTCTCTTTCAGATGTTTGGCGAGGCAGCGAGATGTGAAGCCTCCGTGATGGAGACACCCATCATTTATAAATAAGGAATAATACTTGGCTTCATGCTGTTACAAAGAAATAATCAACCACAACCCACAGTGTTTTGTTCCTCTTGTACTGCACTGATAGATACCTTTTGTAATGTATTAGCTTGAAAAAATTACAGAGAAACTGCGAGAAAAATGTATAAATTGTCGTGAAGAGTTCCAGCTGATCTGACACTGGAGACTCCTTCCATAACTGTCATTATATAAAAGTTTCTTTACACTGTTTCCTATCCATCTCATCTTTCATTTCATTTGGAAATGTTCGTTCAGGGAGGGCAGGGCAAGGTGGAGTGAGGTGAGACGTGGTGGGGTGAGGCAGGGCTGACTCTGACGTCTCATCGCGTGTGGTTCTGAGGCAGTGATGGAGGAGCTTGTGATAAGGAGACGTGTCTCTGAGGGAACACATATGGGGATGGTGTCGTTAATTTTTTACGGCTGGTCCCTGGGGAAATCCTGGCCATTGGTTAGAGCAGCGCAGTGCCATGAAGATGGACGGCCGGATGAAGGACATTTTTGCTCCGTGAAGCGTGAATATTTCATCAGCATTTCTTTAGCTAATAGGACATTATGACACATTTTAAGGGCTTGGTTCTATAATTTAAAGGCTGTCATGTTAACATGGAATGATTTAACAGAGGCAATAAAGAGCTGCTCTATGTGGTGGTGGGATGGGGTCATTCGGCTCTTCTCTACTTCGTGAAAAGAAAAAGATCAATTTAATATATATTTTTTAAAAATTAAAAATAAGAATATTCCAGGATAAAAATCATGGCTAAAATTCAGAGCAATCTGGATTTGTTACTATTTTGTCCCATTCTACCTGTAAACAGCTCTTAAAGTGTGTTACAATACAGGAATCGTTGTCACATTTTTATTTTTATACACATGGTCGTCCCTGGAAAAGATGTTGCCCCAAAATCTCAGTGTATTTTCTGCATGAATGGACTGTAAGAAGTGCACAGTGTAAGAACACACAAGACACACAACCATTCACAATCACACTCACACGTTGGGGCAATCTGGATTTAAAGCTAAAAAAGGAATTTGTGGATTTTTACAGTTATTTTTGTTGTTACATTTGTTGTTGTTGTTGTTGTTCTTGCTGTTGTTGCATCAGCCATTATAGATTATTTGCTTTTTGAGGTATTTAAATGTGGAGGGAAATAACTGATGAAGATCTCTAATGCTCATAATAATAATAATAATAATAATAATAACAATAACAATAACAACAACAACAACAACAACAACAACAATAATAAGAATAAGAATAAGAATAACAACAACAACAACAATAATAATAATAATAATAATAATAACAATAATAATAATAATAATAATAACAATAATGGCGGTACAGTGGTTGGCATGTCCACCTCACAGCAAGAAGGTCCTGGGTTCGAGTCCCAGGCTTGGACATTTCTGTGTGCAGTTTGTTTGTTCTCCCCGTGCTTGTGTGGGCTTCCTCTGGGTCCTCTGGTTTCCTCCCACAGTCCAAAAACCTGCACAGTAGGCTAATTGGCTGTTCCAAATCACCCCTTGGTGTGAGTGTGACTGAATGGTTGTGTGTGTTGGCCCTGCGATGGCCTGGTGAGCTGTTCAGGGTGTAACCCACCCTGTCCAGAGTCGGCTGAGATCGGCGCCAGCATCTCCGCAACGCTAATTAGGATTAAGCGACTAAGAAAATGAATGAATGGATGAATGTTTATTATGTAAGATTGTTGGAAGGAGTCTCCAGTGTCAGTGCTTTATAACGGTTTTAAGTTTTCCGACATCAGGACTTTACAGGAGGAGTTTACGCTTCTTAACATGAACATGCAAAATACAAAAATGTGTGTGTGTGTGTGTGTGTGTGTGTGTGTGTGTGTGTGTGTGTGTGTGTGTGTCCTTGTTCCTTCCACTTATTGTAAATGATTTATGGAATAGGGCATATGAAATGGATGTGGATGAATTATTGATGAAGACTCGTGCAACAAACGTTTTAATGTATCACAAATACAAAGTACAGGAAGTGACATCATCATTTGGCTCTCTCCTCATTACACAGTAGGACTGAGAGAAAGGAAAAGTAAAGCACAGTAGTATTCAGATTTTATTTGAGGAATGATACTGAAGGTCAGGAAGCTTTTTTCGCACGGTGTGTGTGTGTGTGTGTGTGTGTGTGTGTGTGTGTGTGTGTGTGTGTGTGTGTGTGTGTGTGTGTGTGTGTGTGAATCTCTTGAGATTAAGAGGGGGGATAGTACTATATTAACGTTTTGCTCCTTGCTTGCACTCTAGGGGACTACACGTGCTTCAGACTTTACACCAAACCCCTTCCGCTCCAAGTCGTCAAACCCGGCCTCCTCCTCTGATTGGCTGACCTACTGAGGTTGCCATGGAAATTTATGTAGTGGGACAAGCCTGTGAAAGAAGGGTGCATGTTTTCAATGCCCTCCCACACACACACACACACACACACACACACACAAAACAGGATCTGTAACCCTCTCACGTGTCTCTTTTTCTTTTTTGAGCTAAATCCTCCTCTCCTCCAAACCCACAGTCTCAGAAAGCAACAGAAATACTTCACTGATGGTAATTTTCAATTATCAACATCATCCATGAAGCAGTGAGCTGAAAATGTTCAGGAACTCGGTCGCGTTTTCCTCGGAGACGAGTGAGGAAGTGTTGCTTTCTGATACTGAGATTCATTCGAGATGCATTAGTGTCTTTAAATGTTCTATAAGGTGAAATAGGACACGTTCTTTTGTCAAAGGCCACTGTTTCAATCCAGTGACGTATAAAGCCTTATTCAGACGGGATTGGTTTCTATGTGGATTGGAGACGTTTCGTGATTATTCCGAGTTGTATCCGAGGTTAATCATGTCAGCGCACTGTGCGTATTATCTTCTATACACTGAGCTGTACACGTGTCACACTTTTGTTCAGTAAAGACACACTCCAAGGGGTGCTTGCGCTGTCTGGTTCAATAAAAATGCAGAACGATAAAAGATACGTAGCATGGCGTGTCAGAACAACGTGTTTTAGGGAGGTTTTAGGGAAGATATCGAGCTCCAACAAGAGATACATGTTCTGGTCATGTGACCTACTCACGATTAAGCATGGCCATGCCCCTACAAGAAGCACTTGGGAGAAAGAATAGAAAGGATGTGTTTGTATTAAAAATAAAAATAGGGTTGTATAGTGTGCAAAGAGAAATGTGTATTTTATGAGGTCACTTACTTCAGGCAGCATCAGCATCATCATCATCATCATTATTATTATTATTATTATTATTATTATTATTATTATTATTATTATATAAATTAATCCAAATAGCACATTAGAATCATCTGACATTATTCGCTCTTGCCCTCTCTCTCCCTCTCCCTCTCCCTCTCTTTGTCTTAACTGTTCATGCAGTTTTTTGAGGTTTTTTTTGTAAGCGAGTTCAATATTTCACCCTGCCCAAATCTTTCTCAACACACACACACACACACACACACACACACACACACACACACACACCGACTCACTCAGGCAAACACCAGATACAGTGTTTTTCTATTAAAAGCACAGCTAGACGCCAGTCCCTTGACTGCTCATTTCTGGCCATAGTACCGATTTTCTTCAGCAGGATCTCATTAATTGGGCCTCCCTAAGAGTCAGGCGGTGAGTGGGAGCAGCTTGGGCCCTGAGGAACCCGTCTGGCACTCAGGTGGGGTCCGAGGCTAATGAGGACTCCAGCAACAGCATCTAACCCCACCTCTGTGTCAGTTCGCCTCAGCTGTCAGACATAATCGCACCACTTTAATGTCCATATGGGTCCTGAGACTCACACACATGCACGCACATTGACATGCATGAGGTAAATGGCATTATTTTAAATTATTTTATTCATTGATTCATCCATGCATTAAAAAAATAAATTTATTTTCCCTGAGGGAAAAATACTGCTTAAAATGACAAAATTAAAAAAAAAAATTAAGTACACAACCCCAGATCAGGGGGGACAGTATGCTGAAATTAAAAGTAGAAACAATGATTTGTAAATAATCTTTGACCTGTATTGAATTCAAAACAATACAGTACATTCTTGGATGTTTTAACTTGTGAATTTTTTGTGGGTTCTTGTTTGCTTGTTATTTTAATTCTTGTGACACATTTCAGAAAAGTTGGGACAATAAAGTATTTAACACTTTGTACTGTTTCAATTCCTTCTCACCAAGTTTAAAATAATGTTTAGGGACTGAAGAGACCATGTGATGAAGTGTTTCAGGTGTTACTATTTTATCCCATTCTACCTGTAAACATCTCTTAAAGTGTGTAACAATACAGGAACCGTTGTCACATTTTTATTTGTTAAACTGTCCAAACATTCTCTGTTGGGGACGGGTCAGGACTGCAGCCAGGTCAGTCCAGCACCCACATACTCTTCTTCCGCAGCCACGCCTTTGCAATGTATACAGAATGTGGTTTTATGTCTTGTCGAAATACACATGGTCGTCCCTGGAAAAGATGTTGCCCCAAAATCTCAATGTACTTTTCTGCATGAATGGACTGTAAGAAGTGCACAGTGTAAGAAGTGTAAATTACTTTCAGCGAGGCTTCTGACAAACCACCATACCATCACCCACACTGACACGCAGTGCCATCTGAGGGATTGGAGATCACAGGGGTTCAGCTTAGGCTTGTGCCCTTACCCTTTATGCACAGAAACTCCACTAGATCCCTTAAATTGTTTTATGATATTATACACCATAGAAGGTGAAATGCTCAAATCCCTTCCTCTCTTCCTTTGGGGAACATTGTTTTTAAACATTTCAATAATTCATCATTCATTTTCTGAACCGCTTAATCCCAATTAGGGTCGCGGGGAGGCTGGCGCCCATCTCAGCCAACTCTGGGTGAGGGCAGAGTACACCCTGGACAGCTTGCCAGGCCATCGTAGGGCCGTTTCAATAATTATCGCACGCATTTGTTGACTTTTGGACATTTGGAACGGAGTGCGGGTCTGAAATGCAGTAATGGATGTATATTAACAAATGAAATGAAGTTGACCAATAAAACATGACATATCTTGGGTTAATTTTGTCTGTAATCAAATATACCTCAAAGAAATCACTGCTGCTTTTCATTATTTGAAATATTCTTAAATTTTTGGGCTGCTGATAGATAAATTGCTTGATGCGTTCAAATGGGGGTATCTTACTAGGGTTATGGGGAGGCCGGACCCTACATCAACAGACACTGGGTAAAGGCGTGGTGCACCCTGAACAGCTCACCAGTCCATCACATGGCCAACATACAAAACGCACAACCATACACAATCACACTCACACATAGGGGCAATTTGGATTAGTTAGTTAGCCTAACGTGCATGTCTTTGGACTGTGGGAGGAAACCGGAGTACCAGAAGGAAACCCAGCAAGCACAGAGAGAACATGCAAACTCCAGTCAGAAACGCCTTCGCCAAGCCTGGGAGTAAAACCCAGGACCCAAGAAAGAAATTAAGAAAGAAATTAAGAAAGAAAGAAAGAAAGAAAAGAAAGAAAGAAAGAAAGAAAAGAAAGAAAGAAAGAAAGAAAGAAAGAAAGGAAAGAAAGAAAGAAAGCAAGAGGAACAGCTGAAAATTATGCTGTAATTATGTTGATGCAACAAGACAAAGATGCAACAAGCTAACTTTTTATCATATTAATTAAAGCACTTCACCAGAGCTTCATTTCCCAGAATTCACAGCAGCCTACAAACATGGTTGCCATGGACTATGGCTCCCACTACACACACACACACACACACACACACACACACACACGTTCACAGTCACCTGATTTCTAATTACATACACCTGTTCACAAACACACACACACACACACACACACACACTATTTAAGGAGTCTCTGGTGTTGCTGCTGCCTGACTTTATCAGGCCTTTATTGTTGAGTTGCTGACCTATTTACTGACTTTGTTTTGCGCTTTGCCTGATACTTGCCTGGTTTTGATTATTACTTTAAACCTTCTACTTTCCGCCTGCCTTGTTGTTGACATTAACAATATTTTCCAACCTTGGTGCTCCTACTGCTTTTAATCTCTAGGAGCAGTTAGGCCTCAAAATGGAAATGGACCCAATATGAGGGATAAAAATATATATATGATAATATTTTGTATTTCCCTCTAACAGCATGCCCGAAAAGGTTTTATTTCTTTTATACCCCAGCAAATTTTTAATCTGTAAAATAATTGTATCACTTTCACTCATCATGTTACTCAGAAACCTCAGAGAAGTGGGGGATGGCTTTAAGTTACGACAGCCCATTGGTCCAACAGCCCTACTCATATAAGATGGACACCTTGCTCAAATCAGTTGGGCGCCCTACTCAGTTCAGTTGGGTTTGGGTTAGGGCTGTTGGACCAGTGTGCTGTCGGAATATAGGGCTGTAACCAAAGTAAGCTCCTTTGTCCTGAAGATTACAAATTACTGACACTGGAGACTCTTTCTATACATGTTAGATGAAATAAACCACACTTAACCTTTAGTTAAACTTCACACCATATCGATGATTTTGAAGGTAACTTGATGTGCAGTGAGTAAGCAGCTGATTTTTATAATTAGGTTTTTCTGGGCGGGGCTCTATCTGTTTAAGTCTCTGTTCACTGAAAACTAGGGCACTTCACATTAGTCACACACACACACACACACACACACACACACACACACACACACACACACACACACACAAATGGAGGTTAATGAACGAGGCACAATTAATCTGAGTCACGCCTGGCAGGCTCGATATACACCGACCCACTTAAAGATCAAACACAGCCTTATACAAGACTGATCTAACCAAACACAGCAGCTAGAAACACACACACACACACACACACACACACACACACACACACACACACACAGACTGGTCTGGCAGGTTTTTGTTGTGGTATTACATAAGCTCTTTACATAAAGCTGAGAGATGAAGCATGACTTCACCATTACAATGTCAACACACACACTCACACACACACACACACAACAAACAGCATCCCACATATTCAGTACACACACACACACACACACACACACACATATTTCTCTTTATTAGTGCAGTGTTCAAGAGCAGCGCAAACTGAATTAAAGAAGCAACTTACAAAATAAAACATTTTTAAAAGTTCAGCTTAACGTTTATAATTTTAAGGAGTGCAATAAGAAACAATCTACAAAACTGCATTAAGTCTAAATTCTGAATGCAGTCCAAGGTAAAAACAATGTTTCAGTTAAACGTTTTCTTGATATTTGTTTTGTCTTATTAACTTCAAAAAAGAGAAAAGAGAAGCTAACCAGTGTTTATTGAACACAAACAAACTTGTTCATGGGGATGTTTCTCAATATTACATGGACCTATAATATATAGATTTAGACACTGCCTGCAAGCCGAGGTACCGATAGATATTTGAACTGATAGGTATTGATAGGCTTGCGTTATAAGAATAGCATGGCTCCTTTAAGGGCTGAATCAACTTCAGCCCTGGAGAATAATTAAAATAAAAATAAATAAATAAATCTCCCCCACATTTCCCGACTACGCTCTGAAGTGAAAGCAGGAAAGGTTAAAACCTTGTTAAAAAGTTTTCTTTACACTGCCTTTCAATAGCTGATTTCCGCGTTCATTTGTATCACCTGTTTTGTTTAGTTAAATTTTCCGTTTAACGAGTTCATGTTCCGTGCTCCCGTTCATGTATGGTGTTCTTTTGTTCGGTGAAAGTTTGACTGCCTACATGAGTTCGATTGTGTATTTTATATTCTGTGCGAGCATCAACTCAAGCATGAACAAAGGACAACCATAGAAGTCATGTTCCATGCCTATGGGATTCCGCTCAGGAAATCCACTAAAAAGTGTAGTGTGTCGCTTTGAAAGAAAAAAAAAGTGCAATCACTGACAAATCGCGGTGGTTTATGAGGGAAAAAAACACAAATAATCAACTCCAGTGTGGGAACAGTGACTCCGCCTAGATAGGCATGTGGTGTGTGTGTGTGTGTGTGTGTGAACCAGCTTTATTATTGCTTAAATTTTTTTATTAATATTTATTTATTAAAGATATTTTTTGTTTTTTTTATTTGTTTTTTTTAATTTCAGGTTAGTTTTAGCTTTACACGTGCATTTATAGATTTTTTTCGAGAAATTGACTAGTTTTAGTGTTATTTTTACTTTAATGTACATTACTGGAATGAGTCTGTTACTTTCTCATCTTCATCTTCAAAGTGGTGTAGCAACTAAAGGAAAATTGAGAGGAAAATAAATATAAAAATAAAAACAAAGCTAATTTTACCTTCAGTTCTATTTTATTTTACATTGTTACATTATTGTTCATTTTTTGAACCGCTTATTCCTAATTAGGGTCGCGGGAAGGCTGGCGCCCATCTCAGCCTAATCTGGGCAAGGGTGGGGAACACCCTAGACAGCTTGCCAGGCCATCGCAGGGCAACACACACACCTAGGGGTGATTTGGAACAGCCAATTAGCCTACTGTGCATGTTTTTGGACTGTGGGAGGAAACCGGA
>JBCNYH010000025.1:8313395-8323817 GCA_039654325.1 Tandanus tandanus
AGCGAGAGAGAGACAGACACAGAGCGAGAGAGAGACAGACACAGAGCGAGAGAGAGACAGACACAGAGCGAGAGAGAGACAGACACAGAGCGAGAGAGATTCTCTGTGCAGGAATTTCAGATTACGACCTGAATCCCAGAAGGTGTTTTGTCTCTGATGTAATAAGATTTTATTGTTTATCCTCGAGAATAAAATTGCGTAATTCCGTGCTGTAATTTTGTTTTTGTGATGGTGTACAGTAGGATTATGTAATCAAATGAAAGCGCCATTTCGGACCAGTTCCCGTTTATACTGCCTGTCTGTATTGATGCATCCCTGGTTCTTCTCCAGTTTAATTTGTGCCTTTAAACCTCCGAGATCGCGTTTCATCTGAAACCAGCCGCTTTTCTTCCACACACTCAGTCATCAGTGGAAAAAGGGCAGGGTGTGTGCCGTTTGCGGTTTTTCTAGAAGCACGTGCTGTGTTTTTAGTTGTGTCTCTAAGGGCTAAATTGGTCTCGCCCACCAGATGCAGGGCGAGGGGTTTTTAAATAACAACCGTGTTGTGGTGAAGGACTCAATGTGAAATTTTTGTGCCAAGATAGATTGAGTATTTTGCAATGCAGTATTGAGGCGTTGGCCATGCTGTCATTAAACAGCTGCTAATCTGGACATCAGTCCAACCTCTCTCTCTCTCTCTCTCTCTCGGTCATTCTTTTGTTAATTTATTATTCTTTTTTTGTGTACTAACTGCTGAGGAAGGAGGTATTAAAGGAATAGGTCAGTGTTGTTTTTTTTACATTATTAGCATTTGGCAGACACCCTTATCCAGAGCAACTTACATTTTATACAACTGAGCAATTGGTGGTTAAGGGCCCAACACTGGTAGCTTAGTGGTACTGGGGCTTGAACCCCCAACCTTCCGATCAGTAATGCAGAGTCTTAACCACTGGGCCACTTCTGCAATCCCTCCCCCCCAAATAAACCTTATTTGTATTGGGTGAAAATTCCAGCATATTTCCTCGCAAAAAAAAGAGCAACGAGTAATTCTGCAGCAAATTACTTCGTAATATAAGTATTATAAATATTCATAATACAAGGGGCAGATGTGGAAATTTGTTCTTTGTTTCTGATGAAAGGTGGTTGTGAAGTAAATAAAGCTGTAAATCTTTGCTTTAAGAATAGCCCCAGGCAGCGGTAGAACTGATTTTTTTTTCGTGTGCAAAGATAAAGTCGTGTGGCACTGACGGTGTAGTGATGCTGGGATGTGTAAAATAACCCCTAGTTTTCACTCTCTTGCTCCAGTGTCGAAAAATTCAATACGCTTTTCTCTTAGTTTAGAATTTTGTATTTCTTGTTAGCGTTTTATAACCACGTTATTTATAATTCAACAAAAATAAACAGAATTCAACATCTGCCCTGAGACATCCATTCCATAAAATTAATTTGGGGTTTTGCGTTCTGTTCTCAGAGTTGGGAAACGTTTGTCTCAGTCTCTCTCACACGCTACAGATACAGTTTATAGAGTTTACCTTGAAAATGTTTGGAGTTTTCCTTTATTACGATGTGCCCTTGGATTTTTTTTAAAGGTGTAGTTTTACTCTTAACTCTTAGGATCACATGATCGTAAAGGTGCAACATTACATGGAAACCCTACGTTCATGCTAGTATGCGACTAAGCCACAAGTTTCGGTTTTTATTTATTTTTATTTATTATCATATTTTTTTCAACACGTAGCTACAACTTTGGCGTTTTCTGAAACCTGTGTAAATGTGACATGATGCTGTGAAGAAGCATCCAAATCCCAAAGAGTCCTGGGATCAATCCTGTGATGCGCGCTGTCTGATGATTCTCACGTCCACAGCTTCAGCTACTATCTGCACTTATTACCCAAAGAAAATAAGCATGGTTTCATCTTATCCATCACTTAAATGGAGACTTTGTGGAAAAGAAAGGAAGCTGGTATTGTGGGCGTCTCTGGTGAATGTACTTAGCTAGTAATATTTTCTCACTTTGCTAATCTGAGCGGAGAACGGAACTAGTATGAAGCCGAGAACATACTGCGTTTTTGCTGCTTAGTAGCGGTATATAGCTACCGGATAGGCCACACCCACAAGTGGTGTTAGTGACTTGTCGCTTCCATTGTGTACGTAGGGTTAACATCATAATGCATGGGGTAGAAACACTGAACGCTAGCACTGTTATAATGAGAGCAAAATTATTTGACTTCTTTGAATGAACTCTAATAACCCCGCATGCCGTTTTTGTACAGATTTTACTTTAGAGGTGGTACTTTATGACTCCATATTGGGAGTTAGGAGGGTTGGGATTTTGATTGTTTACACAGCAACATGTTCAACTCTGATCCTATTTATCGTGTGTGTTATGAAATGTGCGCTGAGACTTTATTTATACTTATTATTAATACATCTGATGATTCTGTGCCTTTTGCACTCCATACAGTATGAACAGTGTAAATGAATCTGGATTCATTACTGTTTGAACTGCATTGATTCTTTTAAAGGATTCACTTTAATCAGCCCGTGAAATCGAAGCGTGTTCTTGCAAGTAGCGAGACGGAATTCGTTTGTCCTGAAACTGTTGTCATGTTTTTAATGTAAGTGCTTTTAAATTCACAATAAATCAGAATTTTTTGAAAAAAGAAAAGCCCTTGTCTTTGTTTCTTTTTGACTGACGGATCATTTATTCACATTAATTGGATCATCAATCAGATGCTGAATTTTTTTTATTTTTTTATTTTTTATTTTTTTATAAAGCATCTCTTTCTTTAAAAGAAAGAAAGAAATTCACGTTTGGAAAGAAATGAGCCGGTTAAAAGGAAACGAGACAGGAGCACAAAATAATCTGTGATGGTAAATTCATATTAATTTTATTTCTCATGGGGAAAAAAAAACTTCGAACACCTTGTAGTAAGGTCGAACAGCAATAACGAGTGCAGTTTACACCTGGGAATGCTTATGAAACCTTATTACCATGCATATATAACCATGTTATTACATAATGAAGTTATGTAATATTTTTACTGCAGAGTTGTATCAGCATTCCTTTCCTTAACATCCAGGAATGTGATATTACACGTAATGGAATAAGGCTTAGCATAAATGCCGTGTAACTTAAAGTAATATGTCTAACTTATTCCTGTGTTTCACATTTATCACCTATTTGGATATGACTTGAATACATCATCTGCACTTCGATGCATGCCTTTATTTTTCATCATTCAGTATACAGTTATATAAGTAATATACTGAAAAAGTAACCCGAGGGCAGTTTAAGCAAAATATCTAATACCTTATTACAGTAAGAGTAACAATGGGCCTCAGGCTAGAATATGTTAGTGTTAGTATGCGTAAATCCCTTGTATTGTTTTAGTAAGCCGTGTTGGTACGAATAAGCCACGCCAGATTCAACAAATGCTGGTATGTCGTTTAAAAGATTGTAAACGGTCCATATAAAAATAAGTTGTGTCTGTGTGTAAGCGTGTGCACATGTTCATGAGATCTGAAGATTTGCACAATTCACGCCTTAATACTACCATATATGGTTACACTTCCCATAGTGTCTGACAGGCAGTTTCATTTATGAAAAAAAACTTCAAGCATTCAGGTTTTCTTATCATAGATCCAAAGAGGAAAAGGGATTATTTTCAGTACTTTGAACAACAGAATTAAACGACCTGCTAAAATGAGGGAGTGGAAACGTATATCTGAAGCCGTAAACGCGGTATCACCTTTAGTCACAAATCTGCATAAGTACATGCTGTTGCAATGTAATCCGTGACAGCAACCATTCATCTGTCTCAGAAAATAAATCTGCATGCTGTTGGAAAACACGCTCTCTTCCCAAGGCCTGGTGCACTAAGGCTTCCAAAAGTAGCATGGAACCGACTTTATATAAAGATGTGTAGAGAAGACTTAACCGTTGTTATTATAATTTAAGCCGTTTTGCAGTCCGGGATGTTACTATGATCGTTACAAAATAGCCTCAGTATCTGATTAAATTGATTAGGATGCCATACAAATACATTTTAAAATTCTGTAACGTGAATCAAGGTTTAAAATAATGTCAAGAAATTTAGTTTATAGGGTTTTTAATTTTTAAAATCCATTCAGAGTAATGAAATATAGAGGCAGTTAGTAAAAAATAATGGTTAAAATAACAGCAAACTCTTTACATATAACTCTCCACGAATAGATTTTGTTAGTACCTGTGCAAAAATTCAAAATACTAAAAGATTGCTGAATGCTACAAGTTCACAAATTGCTCGTACATGACTTTTGCTAACAAATCTGTTAGTTCTTGCGTGAGGGATAATAATAGTTACATATTACTACAGTTTATTCGCCTTTACTACGATTATCCACATTTAACAGCAGTTTATAACCTTATATAACTTCTATAATAACAATGTTGCACATTAACTGTAAACCGTAATGATTCTGGAGTGTAATTACAACAAGAAATATTTGAGATAACGTTAAATATAAGTATGGTGTATGATGAGATCGTTTCAGTGCATTATCAGCAGTGTAATAAGTTATGTGCTGAACATGAGGTGGATATTGTGGAATTCTCTAAGGCCGAGGTGACTGATTTGTTTTAGTATATACTACACTGGAGTAAAAGAAAAAGCAAACTAAAATGAGATTTTTATAGTTTATTTTTATAATTTTAAAGTGTCGTAAGGGTCATCGATGCTCCATTACAGCATCGTTTAAAAATTCGTAGTTTGAGGGGAAATTTTTTTTTTTTTATCCTTTTACCTTTAAAAACTTGAATTTGATATTGTGTAGCTTTCCACATATTTTTTTGAAATGAAATTTTGTTGTCTTTATAGAATTTCAGAATCAGTGACTGTCACAAACCGTCCACCATTTTGATTCAAGTATTATCCCGAGTTTGAGAGGTGGATAATAACCAATAATTGAACGAGGCGAAGTATGATATGGAGAATTATTCTGATTGAGGGGGTTTTATCTGCTGAGGCCAAAGACTGAAGATTATACTCTCCTAAATCTCCATGTCACCCAAAAGCTGAGTTCTATAATTGTTTTATTATTTGTTTAAAATATTTTCAACTTATCCAATGTCAGTGATAATAATAATAATAATAATAATTTGATAGGTGGAAGAATATAAAAAATTATTTAATGGCTTTCCACCAATCAGAAATGAAAAAATATTTGAACCATTTGCGATGTTATCACAGTATAAAACAAACATGATATTATATAATTAAAAACAAGTAAAATGATTAATGACAGTTTATATATGTTTTCCCCCCAATAAACAAGTGAAATAACTTAATATAATGTATAAAATTGTACAGTTTGCACTGAAAATGTAGCCAAAATGTTTTTCTAAAAAAAATCAGATCTAAAAATATGAATTGTGAATGTTGTTTGCAATCCAATGTTTAATGTTTTACATTATCATCACTTTATGGCTTTCTTTTTTCATATAATCATCTAATAGTATAATAACAAACTTTACTGAAAAATCTAGCAAAATACTTCTAATCCTTTGTTCCAGATTTTGTAAAATAACATTTATTATTAACAAGTTATTACATGCACGGTCACTACACTGTCAGATGGATATTACTGTAAATGTAATGTAATAACTGTTAAACGTAATGTAGTAAGGAATAACGTCATTATAGTTAAAAGACTTGTCAGTTTATTACAGTATATATAACACTGCTACGACATGACACATTTACCGAATTATCAGTTTATGTTCATCGACAAATAATACTACTACTCTTTATAATAATAAATGTTATCAATTTCTAATATAATATAAAATTAAACTTATAAATTGTAGATCTACAACTGCAGATCTCAATATAGGGAAAACTGAACTGTTCAGGTTAGACAGAAAAGACAAGAAAAATAGGAGACTGTTATTGAAGCTCATGGCTGGGCGGAGCTACATGTTATACTGCCTGCAGCCAGCAGGGGCGTTAGACTTGTGTGTTAAATCTCAGTGTAAATCAACAAATGTTGGACAAGAAGCAAATGAAATGTCTAATCCTAAAGTGTGGATTTGTGTAATTATGATAATTATCATTAATACGCATTCATTTCTTCATGTGTTTGAGCTAAGTAAGAAGACGCAGTGTACGTTGGGCTGTAGTCATTACCGGATATCTCAACAGACAGAAAAATATTGTCACTGATCACTCAATGGTCATCCAACACTCACACATATGAGAGATGTATCTCAGATAGATCAGATACACTGGATTAGATACATTAGGCTGCATACACAGTAAGAGGGTGTTTTACTTTTTCCTGGAGTGAGACGCAGCTCTGAGAGTTAAAGCTCTTCTGCTCTCTTTCTCTGTCCCAGGATCTCAGGCGGGTTTTGGCACTCCCTTTGCCTCGGGCATGGGCACTAGTATGGGCTCCAGCAGCCTCGGAGGTACCCGCTGTTTTACACATACACACTTTCCCTGTTCGCTTCCAGCATCCCGCTTCTCTGAGCTGCACAACGCTTTGCTGAAGTAGTCACAGGTTTATTTCAGTAGACAGTCACACTGATGCCCTGCACTGATCTCCTCCTCTTTCTGCTCCTCTTTTCTCCTTATTTAATCATTTATTTTATAAGCTTCATGTGACTGTGTGTGTGAGAGAGACAGAGAGAGAGAGATCTCAGCCCTCTTGATTAAGAGTTTCTTGTTTTTGTTTGTTTTTATAACCAATGGCTCTGTCTCCTGGCAGCATTCGGTAGCGGCCCAGCATTCGGCGCCTCTGCGACAGGAGGCTCGTCTTTCGGTTTTTCTGCTAACAAGCCGTCTGGAGGTAGCTTGAGTGCAGGTGTGTGACATAGCACCCTCCTCTCTGTTTTCCTCACAGAAACATTAACTGTGTATTACTATCGTCTTTCTTATCTTCATCATCACCTTCTCCATCTTCTTCTCTGTCTCTGAGCCTCTCCCTGATCTACCTGCTGAATAAACTCCCTGATAAACTATCACCATTTATACATCTGTCACTTTTAATAACAAACTGTCTCAGTGATGTACTGATCTGAAAAAAACTAAATAACATTTAATAAAAGAATTAAAGAAGTTTTTATTATTATGGATTTATTACCGGATTTGGGAAAAGTCCAAATCTTAAATAAAATCCGCTCAAGATTTCTGCATTCTCAAATTCCTTTAGGAATCTTTACTAATTTCGACATTCCAGCTTTAAGTTTTATTAATGTTTGAAATGAGAAAGGAAAAAATATCTTCACTCTGAGCACAATTTAAAGTATAGTAACAAAATCATAGGAAACGTTCAGGGCTTCATTTTAAATATAAATAAATAAATCAAATATTAACTACATCGCGTTCAACGCATTGATCTTTTATCTTATTTATCTGAATTAAAATTGTCCGGCACAGTGGCGTAGTGGTTAGCACACCCATCTCGCAGCAAGTCCTGGGTTTGAGGCTCGGGTTTTTCTGTGTGGAGTTTCCATTTTCTCTTTGTGTTTGCGTGGGTTTCCTCTGGGTACTCTGGTTTCCTCCCACAATCCAAAGACATGCACATCAGACTAACTGGCTGTTCCAAATCACCCCTAGGTGTGAGTGTAAGTGTAAATGGTTGTATGTATGTTGGCCGTGCTGTGGTCTGACGAAATGATCAGGGCGTACCCCGCCTTCACCCAGTGTCGGCTGAGAGCCAAATAGGATTAAGCGGTTTGGCGAATGAATGAATTTAAATTGATTTTGTTCTAGTTATTAGGCAGTAATTATTGTAAAGACCACCAAAATACGTATTTTTATAAATGTAATTGATTAATTTGATAAGAATTTCAACACGTCCCTGAAACTGGAAAACTAAACATAATATATTGATTTAATTTCTGTTCATAAATATTTTACAATAAAATCATTTAAAAACAAATTATAAACATGTTTGACATTTAATGTTAGTTTAAAAATCTTTATAAAACGTCGTTCCAGTTCCTGACGCTTTCCTGAAGGTGTTTGTTGGATCCATATGCCATCAGAGCTCAAAAAAATATATATCTGTACAGATCTATACTTATAGTTTTATTTATGTATAAACATTTTTGATGGACAGAGTCTGACCTCTGCGTTGAGACCTGAATGAGATGTTTGGAGGGAAATGTGAACTGTGTTGTTTTATGGATGTATTTATTGTTTTCGTTGTCGTGTTCTCTCAGGGTTTGGAAGCTCCAGCACCTCAGGGTTTAACTTCAGTAACCCAGGAATCAACCCGTCAGCCGGTCTGACCTTCGGCGTATCCACAGCCCAGAGCACGGGCTTCGGCACCGGGGTCCTGCAGCTCAAAAAACCTCCAGCCGGCAACAAGAGGGGCAAAAGATAAAAGAGCAGGACAGATTGAGGATAAAGGGAAATCATGTATCAGGCCACAGGGAGAGCGGATTAGTGCAAGGTTTGTGTACTTGTGATGAATATGCTTTAAAGACAAGTGTTCAGTATGTTCTGTGTTTTCATACTGTCGTGTGTGTGTGTGTGTGAGATTCTCTGGTAAAATGAGCATTCATTGTAACAGACCATCTGGTGTAAGAATTATTTGACATGTAATGAATCATTCATATGGAGGGTTTGTGTTTTTTTGTTTTGTTTTTTTGGTCTTTTCACATCTTTGTGCAGTGTTCAGCATATCCTCACTCTGTCCATCACAGACCTCCTCCTTCCCATCTCAGTATGTACTAATAAAGATTTAATGTTTTTTCTGGCCCTCTTTGCTGTTTGTTCTGTTTTGTTGTCCATCACATGGTCATTACCAAGTCAGTTTTCTTGACCTTGTGTGCACAAAAGCTTTATTAATAAAAGAAAAACATATTTCTTCAATGTGTCTTGCTTATTTGGGCTGGGAAAAAAAAGACTTATAACTCTAGTATTGATGGAATTAATTAGAAAATGTTATCAGAATTAGAATCGGCCTTATTGGCCAAGTATGTGTACACAAACAAGGAATCGAACTCCGGTTAACTTCACTCACTCTACAGGAAATCACCAAAGTTTAGTTTAGAGACAAAAATTTAAGGCAAATAAAGATACAAAGTGAAGAAATCAACTCTAAGGAACGTGTACAAAAAAATGAAAGTGGCAATGTAGTATAAAATCTACAGTCGAGTGCAAACCAGCATCTATGAGGTAGTGTAGTGAACAGTGTGTGCACAATGGGTTATTTCACAGTGGGTTTCCTGACACTCCATGACTCTGTGGGGGGAGAAACTGTCTTTGTGCCGGGTAATCTTGGCATACAGTGCTCTGTAACACTGTCCACACTTTCCAGAGGGGAGGAGTTTAAACAATTTATGAGTGAGATGTGAGCGGTCTGCAGAAATGCTACCTGCCCTTTTCCTGACCCTAGACCGGTATGAGTCCCAGATGGAGGTCAAGGTCGGCCCCAGTGATCCTCTCTGCAGACCTGATTATCCGCTGCAATCTCATCCTGTCCTGTTTAGTGGCCAATCCAAACCTGACAGTAATGGACGTGCAGGGGACAGAGTCAATGATGGCGGTGTAGAAAGTTCCTGAAGCAGGTAAAATTTCCTGATAAAAGTAATTGGAAGAAGGTAGGGCATGCCCTGAACAGCTCCCCAGACCATCAAAGGGCAACACACAAAACCATTTACACTCAACTCACACCTAGGGGGCAATATGTAACAGTAATAAGTCTAAAGTGGCAGTAGTGGCTCAGGTGGTTAGTGATCCAAAGGTTGAAGTTCAATCCCCAGTACCACTAAGCTGCCACTGTTGGGCCTCTGACCCTCAGTTGCTCAGTTATTTAAAAAAACGGATTACCCAGAGTAAACCCACACAAGCATGGGGAGAACATGCAGCCCCACAAAGCCTGGGATTTGAACCCAGGACCTTCTTACTTCTTATAGGCGGACGTGCTAACCCTGGGTTTACACTGGGGAACAATGTCTGTGATCTCTGTGGTTCAAAATAGTGACCATTCTTGGAGCATGATTGGGGTATAAAAAGTAGGCAGGGTGCAAGGTGGAAATTAAAGTTTTTCAAGATCCCCAATGATGGTGCATCAAGGTCTGTTACACTCTGTCTGTTAAGCTCTACTGCGATTCCCACGTTCTATCACGATTGGCATCAAATCGTAATACATTGTAATAATCGAGGCAAAATCTTTCCACGATCAGCGCAATCATCACAAATCCACCAAATTCCCTCAAGATCATCACATATCCACCAAATTCCCTCAAGATCAATACAAATCCACCAAATTCCCTTAAGATCACCACAAATCCACCAAATTACCTCAAAATTACCACAAATACACCAAATTCCCTCAAGATTACCACAAATCCACCAAATTCCCTCAAGATCACCACAAATCCACCAAATTCCCTTAAGATCAACACAAATCCACCAAATTCCCTTAAGATCAACACAAATCCACCAAATT
>JBCNYH010000025.1:8339326-8357767 GCA_039654325.1 Tandanus tandanus
TGTGTGTGTGTGTGTGTGTGTGTGTGTGTGTGTGTGTGTGTGTGTGTGTGTGTGTGTGTGTGTGTGTGTGTTTAAGGAGGAGGAGGCGGCGTGCTTTTATGAGACATGATTGACATGCTGTGATCTTGTCCCTTAAGGTTCATGGTGGTGGTAGACTGTGGAGGCGAAACCCAGCCATCAAACGTGATGCCTTAAACAACTCCATCACCTCTGCAGCAGCTCCTCGCCTGCGTGTTCACGCCATCACCCTCACATCACATCGACCAAATTCACGTCCTGATCCTGAGCATCTGGTTTTTCTCTCTTTCATTATCACAGCACTCGCACATTTTATCTTCACCCTCACTTGTGATCACGAAGTACTGGTGCACTACCGTCGTGTTGTTAGGGGTGTTTCATCATGACCCCGCCCCTGTCTGAGCTGATGTTTACGTAACGCGGCGCGACCTAAAGAGCTATAACCATTTCCACATTTACATCTCCACTTTGCGCCGTCGCTCTGCTCCATTCCTGCATTTTTTTTTTTTTTATCATAATTTCACAGCAGATGTGTTTAAATTTCAGCACCTCTAACTGACTGATTCCTTTTGTTTGTTTGTTTTTTTAATACCGCTAATCATATCACTATTTCTTTCTTCCCCTTCTTCAGAATGTGATTATAACGATTTATGATGTCGATCGTGAGGTCACAGAATCGCACTTTTGTTATGTTGGAGTTCCACTTCACAAAAATATAAATATACAATATAAATATAGAGTTATAATAATTCTCACTCATTAAAGGTAAACCGTAATGTCAATGTTAAATAACGTGCTTCCGGGTGGATCACAGCGATAACTCTTCACGTGATTCTGTTATGCCTAAGAGTCATCTAAACAAAAAAAATTTAGGAAAGGTTGTTTTATTTAACTTTTGATTAAATGTCAATATATGCAGATATGGAGCCAGTGCTGTAATGGTTAGGGTGCTGGGCTCATGATCGAGAGGTTGCGGGTGTGAATTCCCGTTAGACTCCCATCATGCTAGGACCCCTGGGCAAGGTCTTAACCACAAGTGTGCCTCTGTCCACCCAGTAGTATAAAGGGTACTATTAAAAATACAGCAAAGGGAACCCACTAGCGTCCCATCCAGGAGGAGTTGGACTCCGATTCGCTTCACGTTACAGAAAACTGGGATGAGCGCCAGCCTGCTGAGCCAGTAGGCTCGGATGTAAACGCCCAACAGACTTTACCTTGTATGCAGATATAATATTCTTCTAAATATCAACAGAAGTATTATCGGCAGAAAACCTTTACCAAGTATAAATTATTCCTTCAGTATTGGAACTTTATGATTATGAGGGTCTTGTGTGTTTTATTTGAGAGAATTTAACAATAGTAATAATTATGTACTGCTAATATTGATTTATTGTAATTATTGTCCTAATGACATGTATTATTAAGGGGAATATATAGATTGATTTACAAGTTATGCAATGCTAGTGAGGAAAAACAAATCTTATGGTTAATTGAAGTTAAAAGATAGAAAGAAATTTAACAGTATCTGTTGTGGAATGTCCAAATCATAGCATCGTTTCGAATCCTTTTATATTTGAATCATATGTCATTTGTGCGCAAATCGACTCTTTCTAAAGGAATTGACTCCTTGTAACTAAACATTTATCCGTTATAAACTATATTGTAACGGATCGGTTCTTTGTGAACGAATCGACTCTGTGAACGAATCAACTTTCTCTCTCCATCTATTTCTTATCTTTATTTTATTTTTGGTAAATGTATTGGGTGCTGTTACTCCTGTAATTTATTCATGGAAACCACCATGGAAGCCCTTCTTACCAAATTTTGAGCTATTCATTAGCATTAAATTGATTCATGTTCAGTAAGTGCTTAATATCTGTCAGGGTCACAGTAACGTTAGCAGTTCTTACCTAAATTAAAAAAAAAAAAGAAAATTCTTTAGTTAAACATGACACGGGTTTACGCAAACAAAATCACACTGTAAATAAAATATCTCTTCAGTAATGAGTCATTATAGAGTCAAATAATCTGATTCAATACTGAATAGAGGCGAGTTCTCATTGTGAGGATTTAAAAGGATGTGTGCGTTTTCCACCCGGAAGTCCCGCCCACTTGCACGTGACTCAGTTTTGCTTGAAAGCTTGTTTACATGAGGATGAGGAGGAGTCTAAGAATAAATACATACATGTTTCTTACATTAGAGCCGTTAACAGCTTAAATACGTTTTTTTTTTTTTCTTTTTTCTTTTAATAATATTTACGTATTTGAGGATAAAGCAGCACAGCACATTAGTATGTATAAAATAGAACATTTTACGTGTAAAAGTCTTTCCTTCAAGCGTTGAAGGGAATCGATTTTCGAATTCAGTAAAAACAACACAGTATTGCTGTGAACATCTGACCATCTTCTAATAGGAACTGATTTCAGTCGATCTTTCTATGGCTGAGTATCAAAATATAGCGATCCATTTGGCTGTATGGTCTCTCCTCCAAAAGTATTGGATCAGCAAATCAAATTCTTTTGTTTTTGCTTTAAAAAAAATAAAATTTGAAAGAAACTGTGAATATGAGAGCATAGATCAGAACTGTGTCTTTAATTTGTTAATATTAAAATCTGGTTAAAAACAAGGAAACCTAGGAACATTGCAACTTTGGTGGCATACAGGACATGTTTTTTGGTGAGTAAAAGTATTGGGACAGATAGACTTAATAACATATTAATATTGTTTATCTTTTGCTTGCAAAAACATGCATCAAATCAGTGGCGGCATGGTAGAGTAGTGGTTAGAATGTCTGCCTCACAGCAAGAGGGTTCTGGGTTCGATTCCCGGTCTCTGGTGTTTCTGTGAGGAGTTTGTATGTTCTCCCTGTGCTTGTGTGAGTTTCCTCCGGGTACTCCAGTTTCCTCCCACAGTCTAAAGACTTTTGACTAATTGCCTGTTCCAAATTGCCCCTATGTGTGAGTGTGTGTGTGTGTGTGTGCTGCCCTGCGATGATCTGGAGAGCTGTTCAGTATGTACCCTGCCTTTGCCCAGTGTCGGCTGAAATAGGCTCCAGCCTCCCCACCACTAGTAGGATTAAGCAGTTCAGCTAATGAATGAGTGAGTGGGAGGAATCAGTGACCTTTTGTGTATTGGGGTGGGGTTTTTTTTTTTTTTGTTTGTTTTTTTAACTTTGTCTCCTTCAGGAGGTGAAATGTTCCTCAGATGGATGAAAGTCTGCTGATTGGTTAGCCAGTTTAAAACCTTCCACATTTTCCCCTGATAGGCATTTTGTTGTGTTGTGGTGTGATTTGGGCCGGCGTCCTCCTGCATGATGAAGGTTCTCCTAAATACAGTAGATTGGAGGCATTTTGGTGTAATGTGTCATATAGAATGTTTTTATAGACTTCCGAGTTCATTCTGCTGCCCCATCATGAGTTCCGTCATCGATGATGTTAAGAAAGCAGCCATGCAAGCCCAAGCAATGACACTACATACACCATAAGATCACATGTTCTGGGTCATGATCAGGTTCTTTATTCCTCCACACTTTGGCTTTTATCGGTATCGGTTTGTATGGTATCACTTAGGTAGAGGTTCATCTTAGATCCAGAAGTATTTTGGGCTGAGAAAGCCCCAAAGTTGCCGTGTTTGACTTGTTTAATATGTACCGATGTATCAGGAAATGAATGCTGAAATTCGGATACCTCATTGCATATTCATCTTCATTATGAAGCCAGATGTCTTCAGTGTGTAGCAAAAAGAAAAGAACTGGCCTTGCTGTTCCAATACTTTTGGAGCGAACTGTATAGTGCACTATGTAGGGGCTATAACATTGTAATTGCACCCTAGGTAGTGAGTGTACAGTATAGAAACTATTTTTTATTGTGTAGGGAAGTAACAGTTTTTACCTTCTGTGGTTTGTGATAAACAGAGTGTCGCTACTGCTAACAATTGCTCATTAATATTGATTACGCACTCATTAATATTCACATACATTTAAATATGAAATCTGTTCCATTCAGTTGCACTTTTTTGACTGAATTCGACAGTCCTGCTTCCCAAAAGTTAAACTGTTTGTTATTAACAGCAGTGGTGGTGTGTGTACTTTGCAAAAGTCTTTAAACGCAAATCAGAGCGTTTCTTAAAAGTTCTTTTCCATTCTTTCCACAAGTGTTTCTGTTTAAATGGAATCAAAATGGAATCTGTCTCTTTATTTGTTTGCACAGAACATTCTACACTCAATATTTATATTAATTTACTCCAGTATTGATCGGTAAGGTCATGAATACGTTTTATTTGTATAAATTAGTGTAAATAAATTCTGTATGAACCCAAATGTTAAAATGCTTTATAAATAACGAGGCTTTGTGTAAGAGATTCCACGTTTTTATGCATATTCATAAGCTGGATGTCTTATGAAGATTTTTGTTTATATATACATTATTAGTTTTAGATTTAGTTACTTTGGCTGTTTTAGTTGTACAGTGGAGTGCAAAAGTTTATACACCTCTGCTCTGATGTGTGTTCTGGATTTAGAGATTTTCTCCATCTTTGTGTGTGGGTTTTTTTTTTTTTTTTGTTTTTTTTTAATCTTTTTTCTGATCTTTGGATGTCTTGTTCTGGTTTTCGTCCATGTTTAGAATATTTTCTTTATCTCTGTTTCCAGCTGTGTGATCGCTGAGTATTTTGTGGTTTCGAGCATGTAGGAGCTGTTTTTCTGATTCCTACTGATGAGGAGTTTGAGCTTCTCTGAGTAAAGTGAAAATGATCCTGTTTAAACAGCGTTACCAGGAAATGCATCTTTTATATCAAATTATAACCACTGCGATGGCCTGGCGAGCTGTCCAGGGTGTACTCTGCCCTCGCCCAGAGTCGGCTGAGATGAGCGCCAGCCTCCCCCGTGACCCTAATTAGGTTTAAGTGGTTCAGAAAATGAATGAATGAATTTATAACCAATTCAGACCTAAATACGAACTTTATTTCCCACCATTTTTTCATGGCACGGTGGCATAGTGGTTCACACGTCCGCCTCACAGCAAGAAGGTCCCAGGTCCCATTCCCGAGCTGGGCGATGGTGTTTCTCTGTAGAGTTTGCATGGTCTCCCTATGCTTGTGTGGGTTTCCTCCAGGTAATCTGGTTTCCTCCTCCAAAAACATGCACATTGGGTGAACTGGCTGTTTCAAATTGCCCCTCGTGTGAGTGTGAATGGTTGTGTGTGTGTGTGTGTGTGTGTGGTGCTCTGTGATGGTCTGGCGAGCTGTTCAGGGTGTACCCTGCATTCAGCCAGAGTTGGTTGAGATAGGCTCCATCCTTCCCGCCATCTTAGTAGGATTAAGCGGTTCAGCAAATGAGTGGTTTAATATTTTTCCTGGTGAGCTGTCCTTTACTTTGATGTTTAATTCTTTATTATTAAGTTGTTTTTTTTTAATGGAGTATTTTAACTTTTGCACTCTGCTGTACAGATCTTGAGCTGTTATAATATAATCTGACCCTTGGTCATTTAAGCTGCTGTGTTTTTGCCAAATAAAGGGCTGAATACCGGAGCTGTGAGTGTTTACATCGGGGACGTTCCTCTGTGAGCTCACACTGAAGCCCAGAAACACCAAGGACACCAAATAGTAGCTTTTATTTCAAAGCTTTGTTTATTTATTTACGTTTCTGTCTTCAGTATCAGTGCTGTTAGATATTACTCTGCTGAGGCTCGTCGTGACTCTATTTCTTTCTTCTCTCCTCACCATCTGGTCAGGTCTTTAATCTGTAGATTGATGTTGAATATTATTAGTGTTCTTCAATATCCAAAGGTGTGTGTGTGTGAGAGAGAGAGAGAGAGAGAGAGAGATCAGTGATCAATGTCAGGATTTTATGCAGATCAGTACAGTATATAGGGGTGTGCATCAGGAGACTCCTGGAGGGAAAAAAAATTAACTTGTTTTAACAGAAAGCTGCGTACACATGCGATACAGAGCCATGAATTCCTCAATTCTATGCAAATTAGGTACAACGCTGTAAAGAAGCGACAAATCCGATTGATCGTCTTGAAAGATTCCTCGGTCCATTCCTACAGACCGTTTCACTGACATTTCCCACCTGCGATTACTTCCATGTATAAAACATGGAAGAAATGCATCTCAGTGCCATAGATATCATATAGTACTAGTGCACCTTAGCATAGGAGTCGCCAAAACCACCGCCAACTTGGAAGTGTGACACATGCGAAGAACTGTGTTCTGCAGCATAGAGATGATTTCTGTTACAACAGGAAGTAGGTATAGAGTATTCGTTTTATTACCAAACATCAGGGGTGTCAAACTCAATGTCACTGGGGGCCACATCACTAAATTTCGAGGGCCGAATAATCACTCAACATCTATTCTAAAAAGGCAACCATGAAATCTGCATGACCATATTTGTTTATGCGTTTGTCGCCTTTTCCTTTATTTGCTTTCTTTTTCTGGCAATGCTTAACATTGTTAAACTAGCTTGCACTCTTCCCTGAGTCCTGAATGGCTAGCTGTTTAACCTGGGTTTACACTGGGGCACGACGTCCATGAACTCCATGATTTGAGAGAATCATGATGAGCGTGGGGGTTCGTGGGATCGAATCGTGATGATCTTGAGGGAACTTGGTGGATTCGTGATGATCGTGGCAAAATTTTGACTGTCATTACGATTTGACGTCAATAGTGATAGAACGTAGGAAGCATGTGCAGTAGAGCTTAACGGACCTTAACAGAGTGTAACAGACCTTGATACACCATCGTAGGGGATCTTAATGAACTTGGCAAAAAGATTCCTTTAAGTTTTATCTCTTGGATGCGGGCTGCCCCCTTTTTTTATACCCAAAACATGCTCCAAGCGTGGTCATAAATCATGGCGCTCTGTGCTTTTTTTTTGTTTGTTTGTTTGTTTGTTTGTTTGTTTTTTTATTGCGGAGATCGCGGTCATCGTGTCCCAGTCTAAACCCAGGGTTACTTGAAATAGATTGGCTTCAACTAATGAATGGTTGATGAATTACGTTTCATGGTAATAGGACACATAAAATGAGTTGGAGGGCTGGATTTGGCCCTCACGCATTGAGTTTGACACCTGTGCCATATGTACAAGAGGAATATACATCTACATTTATAATAATACGAATAAAACGGATTTGAAAAATGTTTTGGATATAATTTGCATTCTGAAATGAACGCTTTCAAAGGTCCTATTTGTGGAGAGACCATAACTTCCTGTCAGACATCATACTAAACGTACATTAATGTAATATGGATGTAAATGAACATGAAATTGTATTGAATTTAATGGTAGTAATTGTTTTAAATAAAGACCTCATTTTAAAAATGACACTTAATCGATAGCTATCAAAAAAAAAAAATGCTTGTGTTGGGGTTAGGGTGATCTCAATACTCTGTACTGATCATAACGCAATCCCAGCACCAATTACACTTCCATCATAAAGTCCCATCTGCCAGTGGCCCGTGCCCAATCTAGTATTATGGGATATCTATGGTTGGTGCCTACGGTAGCTTGAACCACTTATTGCTACTGGGGTCATGGGGAGGCTGAAGCCTATCTATCGCTAGGCCACACACACACAACCATTCACACTCGCGTTCACACCTAACAATCGGAATTTATACCAATTAGCCTAATGTGCCTGTCTTTGGACTGTGGGAGGAAACCAGAGTACCTGGAGGAAACCCACGCAAACACAGGGAGTACATGCAAACTCCACAAAGAAATGTCCTCGCCAAGCCCGGAACTCGAACCCAGGAGCATCTTGCAGTGAGGCGGATGTGCTAACCCGTATTCCAGGGGTCTCCAGCCCTGTTCCTGTAGATCTACCTTCTTACAGGTTTTATCACCAGCCAAAATCTTACACACTTCTTTGAACTGATCAAGAAATTCTCAAGGCAATAATCAGATTGTAAGTTGTGCATGATTAGGGTTGAAACCAAAGTCTTTACAAAGGTAGCTCTCCGGGAACAGGGTTGGAGACCCCTGCGTTACGCTATCACATCACCTCGTTTGCTTGATTTGCTAACTGAATCAGGAAACGAAGCTGAGCGCCCCCGACCGGTCAGACTGATTAATGAGTCATGGTTTAACCCTCTATTAACCAGCGTAGCATATCTGCTACATGAAGTAAAAGGGGTTAACAGCCTAGAATTTTTATTCTATTTTATTTTTACCTTGATTTTAAAATAAAATATTGGCCCAAAATTATAATTTTTGCCTAGGGAAATAATTTTAACACAAATAGAAAGGGACTTGGTTAACAGAGGGTTAATTAAGTTCTTAGTGAATATATTGGAAACGCAGGACAGGACAGGCCACGCTTTCAAACGACAGCCAGCAAGTAAAGCCAAGGCAATTTGTCTGAACATACAGTGAGGTTTTCTTTGTTTTTGTTTTTTTTTTCTTGCCAAAATGTCACAGGTACAAAGAACGATAATGAGTTAAAAGCAGTCACACACACACACACACACACACACCTAGACCTCAAAATGCACATCGCAGTGACTTTGCAGCATCGTTTTACAGAACTGTTGAGATTTCTGTGAATGTTGAGAAACACTAAGCTGATGTATTCTTTTTGAGTAGGAAGAGAAAGAACTCGCAGTTGTATGATTGTAGTAATGTGCGAATAATGTTATGACTTTTTTTTTTTTTTTTCTTTTTTTTTTTTTAATCTTTTTTGCTTTATTGACACATTAGAAGATTTCAGTGTTTTTGTTTTTGGTGGGTTTTTTTTTTTTTTCTTCTTCTTCTCGTGAACAGCAGGCCGACCTCATGCCACATGGTCTCTTTCTTTCTTTTTTTCTTATTTGACTGATACCTGGTTTGTTTGTTTTTGGAAACGTTGCTGTAAAGCTGTAAATCAGGTCTTTGCTTTTTAACCCTTTTTATGCCTTCATTTCTACACCCTCCCTCCTCCTCCAATCACAGCACTGCATATTTTATTTATTAATGTTTGATAAATCAGTTTTCTTCCTTTTTACACCTGTATAAGCCATACTGAATTCTCAATTCTGAAATTTTCGTACTTTTACTTTGGACCTTTTTTTTTTGTTTGTTTGGTGTTTTTTTTTACATTTATTTATTATTTTTTACGAAAAAGAAAAAGAATCCTGTGAGCTTTTATGGCATGTAGAGTAGCTTATATTTATACCCTGCTGCTTTTTTTTCCGAAATATTGAAAATACTTTAAAATGTTGATCTCGCGTCTATTTTTCTTGTCTGATTAATTTGAATCTTGATATTTTGTGAATGACATACTTACTGATGTGAACATGACTAAAAATAAACGTGCTTTTATAGAAAAAAAAATTAACTGTGTTTGCGAGTCCTTGGACTCTGTTTGGCTGACTGAGTTTCAGGACATTGACCTCCTCTCACACATCAGAAGTAAAGAATGTTAAATAAACTGTTGCTTCCAGGAAAAGATTTTTGCAGGTTGTCGTGGGTTAAAAGTACCTAAAGTTCTGCTTTTAAGGAAGTTGGGCAACATCCAACTTGTCTGATGTTATTCCACTGATTTAAACCCAGTTAATATAAATAATACATAATATACATTTGTAAATAACACCTTAAGTACGACACGAATTCCAGAAAAGTTGGGACGTTCTTTAAAAAATTGGAAAAAATGAAAAATAAAAGATGTTCAAATCATATGAGCCAATATTTTATTCATAACAGAACATAGATAACACAAATGTTTAAACTGAGAAATTTTATAATTTTATGCACAACATGAGCTCATTTCAAATTTGATGCCTGCTACAGGTCCCAAAAAAGTTGGGACAGGGGCATGTTTACCATGGTGTAGCATCTCCTCTATCTTTCAAAACAGTTTGAAGACGTCTGGGCATCGAGGTCATGAGTTTCTGGAGTTTCGGTTTTGGAATTTGGTCCATTCTTGCCTGATTTAGGTTTCCAGCTGCTGAAGAGTTTGTTGTTGTCTTTGACGTATTTTTTTTAATGATGCGCCGAATGTTCTCTATAGGTGAAAGATCTGGACTGCAGGCAGGCAGCACCCGGACTCTTTTCTGACGAAGCCATGCTATGGGTATGTGGTTTTGCATTGATCTGCTGAAATACACAAGGCCTTTCCTGAAACAGGCGTCGTCTGGAGGGGAGCATATGTAGCCCGGAGGACACGGCGTCCGTAATTACAGACAAGAATGTTTGGACTCGTCTGACCCACAGAACACTTTCCCACTTTGAAACAGTCCATTTCAAATGAGTCTTGGCCCACAGGACACGACGGTGCTTCTGGACCATGTTCAAATATGGCTTCCTTTTAGTTGGTATCTGCAGAGGGTACAGTGGATTGTGTTTACCGACAGTGGTTTCTGGAAGTACTCTGGGCCCATTTAGAAATGTCATTGACACAATCATGCCGATGAGTGATGCAGTGTCGTCTGAGGGCCCGAAGACCACAGGCATCCAATAAAGGTCTTCAGCCTTGTCCCTTACGCACAGAGATATCTCCAGTTTCCCTGAATCTGTTGATGTTATGCACTGAAGATGATGAGACTTGTAAAGCCTTTGCAATTTAACATTGAGGAACATCGTTTTTAAAGTGTTCCACAATATTTTTACGCACTCTTTCACAGATTGGAGAGCCTCTGCCCATCTTTCCTCCTGAGAGACTCTGCCTCTCTAACACATCCCTTTTATAGCTAATCATGTTACAGACCTCATATCTATTCACTTAGTTAGTTGCTAGATGTTCTCCCAGTTGAATCTTTTTAAACTTTCTTTTTTGGGACCTTTTTTGGGACCTGTAGCAGGCCTGAAATTTGAAATGAGCTCATGTTGTGCATAAAATTGTAAAATTTCTCAGTTTAAACTTTTGTTATCGATGTCCTGTTGAGAATAAAATATCGGCTCATGTGATTTGAAAGTCTTAGAGTTTTCATTTTATTCAAATTTTTAAATGTTCCTTTATAATTCTTTTTTTTTTTTCCGGAATTCGGGTTGTATAAATTCGGGTTCATAAAATCAAAAATAAATGAAGTAATTTGGAATTTTTGGTGTTCAGTGATTTCAGTATGTGAGTTCTGCTGCAGTGATGGCCCACGTTCTTATAGTCAAAAATAACTGTGTACAAACTTTTGATGGTGCTGTGTGTGCATGCATGTATGTATGCATGTATGGCGTTAAATTTATCTATCTATCTGGTTAAAGAATAATATTGTATAATAAAAATTTATAATATAAAATCCATGTATAAAATTATAAATTTATTTTATTTAACAAATTCAATTCATGTATTTATTTATTTTTTTATTATTCCCCACCCCCATTTTTTCTGGAACCATTGTTACTGGGGTTTTTTTTTTCCTTTAGCTGTTTTTTCTTTATTCTAACTTGCATCTAAGAGCTTTTATTTATTTATTTATTTATTTAGTTGTACTGATATTTAAGAATTGTGTATTGTATTATTATTATTATTATTATTTTGATAAAATCATGCATTACATGCAACATGCACTACAAAAAAAAACATCACATTAATCCCTCCTCAGGAGAGCAACAAGAAGAAAATCAACAGTAAAGAAAGAAATGATTGCAGGTTGTGTGTCTGCTAGAAATTTGAAAGCTGGATGGACTCCCAGGTATCCCTGAATTCCTTACTCTGTTTATTGTTTTTAGTTGTAATTCTTGACATTAATCTTGAGATTAAGTCAGAATTTGCGTTTGTGTTTCTATTTTTTAATTAATTTATTTTTTGTATGGGTGGCATGGTGGCATAATGATTAGCACGTCCGCCTCACAGCAAGAAGGTCCTGGACTCGAGTCCCAGGCACAGATCAAGTGCTTCTGTGTGGAGATTGCATGTTTATCCTGTGCTTGTGTGGTTTCCTCAAAGTGCACATAAGACTAATAGGCTGTCAGGCTGCACTAATAGGCTGTAATAGCCCTAGGTCTGCGTGAAAGTGTGAATGGTTCTGTGTGTGTGTGATGGCCTGGCTTTCACCCAGAGACGGCTGAGATAGGCGTAGGATCAAACGGTGCGTCAAATGAATGAATAAATGTGTGTGTGTTGCTCAAGGTGATAAATGATTTTGAGATGGTTATGAATATGACTGATGGGTTTGAGGAAAATATGAGAATAAAACAAAAATAATTCTTAGCATATAGAATTAGCACAAAAATAAGAGCATAAAACAAAAGACCTCTGAGTAAAGAATGAGTATCTTTTACCAGACATGATTAACGCAGTAGGTATGAGGGAGAGAATCATCTTGATAGTGAAGAGCAATGAATAAAGTATTCACTTTATTCCACAACCTGTAGCGACATGAACGTTAGCTTTGCTGCACTGATGGAGGAAAGAAAAACACATCCCAGACTGAATTATTGTGGTTTTACCCATGAAAATGATATCCTGCACAATATGAAATGTCCTGACTTGTTCTGAGGGAGGCATCTTAGGGTTTATGATCATTCTGATTACGGAATACAGTCCGAACTTGGACGTTTCTGTGTGGAGCTTACATGTTCACACCGTGCTTGCATGGGTTTCTCCTGGTACTCTGGTTTCCTTCTACAGCCCAAAGACATGCACATTAGGCTAACTGGCTGTTCCAAATTGCCCCTGAGTGTGAGTGTGAATGGTTGTGTGTGTGTTGCCCTGTGATGGTCTGGCGAGTTGTTCAGGGTGTCTTTACCCAGTGTCGGCTGAGACAGGCTCCAGCCTCCTCGGGACCATAATAGGATTAAGCAGGTCAGGATATGAGTGAGTGAGTTTGAACTTGAAGCTTGGACGCAGACTGTGTTCACAATGACATACAGATGCAAGTTTCTGTCACATGATGTTCGAGATAAATCTGTCCACTGAGCGTCTCTCTTAATGTCGTCTGATGTGTTGTTCACTTTAATGCAAATGCATTTGAAACGATTTCATATTAAAATGTTTTTTCATCTTCTGAGCCAGGAGGTTTATCTCTGCTAACAAGAAAACTTTCTCAGGAGAACTCAAAGCTGGAACACGTTTATATATTTGTGATATAGGTTTAGAGATTCTGATGCTGCGATGGGCTGGTGAGCTGTACAGGGTGTACCTCGCCCTCGCCCAGAGTCGGATGAGATGGGCGCCGGCCTCCCCCGCTACCCTAATTAGGATTAAGCGGTTTAGTAAATTAATCAATGAATGTCCCCTATACTAGTGATGAATCGGGACAAGTCGATTTGTATGTTTTTTTTTTTTTAAATGAACACAGTTATTCTTGCAGTGTCATTATAATTTAATCAAAACTGAAAAGAGGAAAGTACTTTACAACATTACTTATTTTTATTAGTTTTTCACTAATATATGAACACATATTTGACTCTTTTCAGGGTGAATGATTCAGCGTGACACTGAGGAAATTTTTTTAAACTATTTATTATAGTATTTCAGCTATAAGAAGAAAACTCACAGGTCAGAATATCACACACAGCAGCCCTGTCTACAAATCACACAGCAATGAGTTATTCAGAAACTGAAAGTTTCGACTCCGATTGGTGAGTCAAATGATTTGACTATCTCAGAAAAGTGTCACTCTGTGTTATTTTTTAATTAGACAGCAAAAATCTTATTAACTTTATTCTTTTCAGGACGTGCCACACATAATCAATAGCACATGTAGAAATTTTACTTGAATCATGGAGTATTAGGACATGTCCTGAGGCTTGATCTCCAGTCGTTCAATCACGGCTCCACACCCTTTTCATCAAATATCTAACCTGTTATTTGAAAAATACGTTTCAGCTTGTATTGGCATGTTTTTCCCTTCTTCAAATTACATACCTGCTATAAATGGAAATATATATCAGGACTGGAGCTGTGGAGTGCATTTTCATTTTATTTTTATGCATAAACATCTAAATCATGGTTCTATATTGCATAGAGACGAAACTGCATGCATGCATTCTGCTCACATCACATCTAGATTCATTAGTCATCATTGTAAAAGCATGCATTTTATTATAATAAGGGGGTTTTTGTTGTTGCTGTAGCTGCTTCTTAGAGTTCTGTGGGTTTTATTGATGCATAAAGGAAAAAACACTTGAAAACATTGTGGAGAAGATGAAAGGTGATACCACATGACTGCTGAGGTCCTTTCCTTTTTCTCTGAGTCTCCATGGAGTCGCTGCATGTGATGCAGGATTTCAGTGAATCAGGGATTCAGGCATGAACAGGCCCCCCCACACACACACGCTGCTGTTGGACTGCACCATGATTCCCGGTCAGGGGGTTTCAGTAGTATTGGGAGTAGATTTCTATGTGGAAGATTACAATTGTTCCCGGTTTTGTTTGGGCATGTGCAGGGGGAGGGACTCTGGGGTGAGAGTTGGGAAATAGCTGCACTTCTGTGTATTTTGGACCAAATCAAAGTTTCTTTCAGTTCAGTGCGGCTTTGTCTGCTTTTCATTCTGGAACCTAACCAGGAAAACCGGTTCGGGATGGACAGGAGCAACAGAACCAACTCATGCACACAAGAACCACCTCTGGCTATTCAAGTCATCTCACGTAAGTTTGTTTTTTTAACTTATCCAAAGAGCTTATTCTTTAAAAAAAACATATGCAAAAAAATAAATAAATAAATGAAAAACAAGTACATTAAATGAAAACGTGCGTTAAACATATAAGCAGGGGGATGATCTGATGAAGCTTAACCGATAGGCGCACCTGGAAAACACGCTCCGCACAGGAGCACCCCTCAGGTTCACTGATGATGACGTCATCACTTTTAAAGCTCCATGCAGCTAAGTATCACTCACTCATTCATTTGCAGAACCACTTAATCCTACTATTAGGGTCGCCGGGAGGCTGGAACCTATCTCAGCCGACACTGAGCAAAGGCAGAGTACACCCAGACCATCGCCGGGCTACCATCCACACTCACGCCAATCCACACCAATGGTCAATTTTGGAACAGCCTAATGTGCAAGTCTTTGGACTGTGGGAGGAAACCCACGCAAGCACAGGGAGAACATGGAAACTTCACACAGAAACGCCCTCACCGAGTCCGGGACTCGAACCCAGGGTTTGCATGCTCTTCCTGTGTTTGTGTGGGTTTTCTCTGGGTACTCCGGTTTCCTCCCACAGTCCAAAGACATGCACATTCGGCTAATTGGCTGTATCAAAAGTGCCCCTAGGTGTGAGTGTGAGTATGAATGGTTGTGTGTGTCTCTGTGTGTGTGTGTTGCCCGGTGATGGTCTGGTGAGCTGTTCGGGGTGTACCCCGCTTTCACCCAGAGTCGGCTGACATAGGCTCTATCCTCCCTGCGACCCTAGTTGGATTAAGTGTTTCAACAAATGAATGGATGAATGAATTCAGCTTGGACTTTCTGCATGATGTTCACGTGGTGCACAAACATTTGTTCATGTAGTGTACATGTTTCTATGGCTTGTATTACCTTTCGTAGACTTCTAATTAATGTGAAGTCATTATAGATTGTATTATTATTTATTTACATCGATTCTGTCCATTCAGTAGAATCTGACTCTTTGTGACCCCATTACTGTGGAGTTTAGCGAGGTTTTGCGACTGGCATGCAGTTGCCACATCCATTCACAGTCAAATTCACACCCGGGGGGAAATTTGGAAGTGCCAGTTAGCCTAATGTGCATGTCTTTGGACTATAGGAGAAAACCCACGAATGCATGGAGATAGGAAGCAAAGTCCACACAGAAACCCTGGATCTTGTAGCTGTGAGGCGAGAATGCTCCACTACCTCACCATGCCCCCTAATCAGTCTATAAATGTTGTAATTTGAACTTTAGCATCAGGATTTAGAGAGATAATGAATGTACGGTATAAATTTGTCTTTGTTGTACAGTGTTTGAATAAAATATCTCAAACATGATTAAACTAGCCCTCTGTGGAAGTTGACTGATATGAATTTTATTGCCCAGGAATAAAGAGCTTTCACCCATCTTCAAATCCATCACTGTAAAGATAAGGCAATCTGTAGATCTTGTTTTTCTTGGCTCTGAGGCTTGAGACTGTGGATTTTTAAGTTTGGTTTTTTTTTTCTAAATGCTGGATGTTCAGAAGTGTGACGTTTAAAAAAGAAGGAAGAGGAGAAGGGGAGGAGAAGAAGGGGAGAAAGAGGAAGATCAGGAGAAGACGAGGGAGGAGGAGGAGATAAAAAGAAGAAGGAAAAGAAGGATGAGGAGAAGAGGGAGGAAGAGATGAAGAAGGATGAGGACGAGGATCAGGAGGAGGAGGAGATTAAGATGAAGAAGAAGGAAAAGAACGAGAAGAAGAAGAAGATGGAGGAGGAGAGGAAGAAGAAGATAGAAAAGAAGAAGATGAAGGAAAAGAAGGAGGAGGAGATGAAGAAGGATGAGGAAGAGGATCAGGAGAAGAAGGATGAAGAGGAGATTAACATAAAGAAGAAGGAAGAAGATGAAGGAGAAGAGGAAGAAGTTGTTGGAGGAGAAGGAATACACGGGAAGGAGGAGGAGGAGGAGGAGAAGAAGAAGAAAGAATGGAGGAGAAGAAGAAGATGGAGTAGAATCCCTGGTACGTAGTGAATGAAGATCAGGTGTGTAGGGGGACGGTCTCGATCTGGACACTCTGTCCTCACTGCAGACTCTCCAGGCTGGTGCAGGAAGTCTTTATCTGCCCACCGTCCATTTCCCTCAAATAAGCAAATCAAATTTATTCACTAACCAAACATCTGAATTCCTCATGATGGAGGTGTATCAGAAACAGTAAGAGCACCAAAGGATGAACCTCCTGCATGTCGTCAGGATTGTGATACAAAGTGAAGTTAAAAAAACTTGTTTCTTTCCAGCAACCATTGACCCAGTTATTACTCAGTTATTAACCATCGACCTAGTTATTACTCAGTTATTAACCATCGACCCAGTTATTACTCAGTTTTTAACCATCGACCCAGTTATTACTCATCACACATGTATAATGTTTTGCATCACAGTGGTCTGTAGCCTAAGTGGCTCAAGAATTTCCATCGTTTGTGATGATTTTTGTTTCTCTCCCTGAAAGAACTCGATGTTTTCGGGATCATACTTTACTCTTTACTCACCTTTATGGCCTTGGTGTCCATGCTGGTCTACATCGAGGAGTGCGTTTACATCTACAGGAAAGTTTCCTCCAACAAGAAGAGCGCCATCATCTGGGTGAATGGAGCCGCACCGGTGAGTGAGTGAGGTTTTGCTTTAACTGAAGTGCATGATGGGACTTTTTCCACTTTTTTAGGCTGAGCTAATTTGAGGGTGAACTGTTTTAAATGTTGTGTTTAATTGATACATTTTTTGATTTTTTTTTTTTGTGGAGTTTATCGGTGCCATGTCGTGTTTGGGAATGTGGATCCCAAGAGCTGTGATGTTCACAGACATGATTTCAGCCACGTGAGTATGAATGTCAAAATGTCATTAAAAAAAGAAACAATAGGGTTTAATGGTTTAAACACCCACTGCATTTTTTTCAAGAATTATAATTAATTGTGCACAACATGAACACTGAACAGTTAACAAACATCATTAACACAATTTCTGAAACAGTTTAAGAAACAAACAACATTTCTCCATAATTCCCCCCCCCCCTCCTTTTTTTTAATTTAGCTTTGTTTTTCTACATAAAGAAGTGAAATATACAGCATCACTCAGTCATTTTCAGAATTATTATTGGAACCTATTAAGGAGGAACGAATAATTATTTAAAATCTCGCTCATTTGCTGAACCACTTAATCCTAATTGGGTCGCAGGGAGGCTGGGGCCCATTTCAGCCGACTCTGGGCGAAGCCGGGGTACATCCTGAACAGCTCGCCAGACCATCACAGGTCAAACACACACACAACTATTCACACTCACGCCTAGGGTCAATTTGGAAAAGCCAGTCAACCTAACGTGCATGTTTTTGGACTGTGGGAGGAAACCAGAGTACCTGGAGGAAATCCACACAAGCATGGGGGAACATGCAAACTCCACACAAAAGCAACCGAGCCATGGACTCGAACCAATGACCTTCTTGCTATGATGCGGACGTGTGACCACTACTTAATTACATTTTTAAAGAATTAACTATATTTAAATGGTTAGTTATTTGTTAGGGTATTTTTATTATATATATATATATATATATATGTAAACCTCTTTGTTTCTGTCTTTGCCCATGTTCTGAAAATCTGAGGTCACAAAGTCACACAAGTTTGAAATGCTGGTTTAAATGACACTACACTGCGTCCCCATGTGTTTAGGCTCAGATGGATTTATTTCAGTAATGTACTGATGCTCGTTTTAATGAAGGGTGCCAGTAATTTTCGAGTTTGAAAAAACATTCCCTAAATATTTCATTTCTTATTAGCTACCAAACCATGTTAAAGTTTCACAGCATGTTTTTCACTGTGTGTGTGTGTGTGTGTGTGTGTGTGTGTGTGTGTGTGTGTGTGTGTGTGTGTGTGTGTGTGTGTGTG
>JBCNYH010000025.1:8362156-8372413 GCA_039654325.1 Tandanus tandanus
GTGTGTGTGTGTGTGTGTGTGTGTGTGTGTGTGTGTGTGTGTGTGTGTGCGCGTGTGTGTGTGTGTGTGTGTGTGTTTTGCAGGTATTTTGCCATCGTGGTGTTTAAGTTTCTGATCCAGATGATTGAGGAGTGCGGAGGTGATGAGGTGTTTCTCAAGCGCTCTACTAACAAGACGATCCGAATCAGTACCGGCCCATGCTGCTGCTGTTGCCCCTGTCTGCCCCAAGTCCCCATCACACGGTATCACACACACACACACACACACACACTATATGCACCGTACTCTGTATAGGCAAAACTATGTGCACCCCTGCACACCCTATCACATCTCTTTTCCAAATATCGTTACCGTGTTTTATCGTTATAATTTCCCTTCACTGGGACTGAAAGATCCGAACAGAATGATGGTCCACAAAGTGAACTTTTAAAAAATGAAGCTTTATGAAGAAAGTACCTCAGCCTTGAGCACTGAACACCTTTGGAATGAACTGGAACACTAACTGCACCCCAGACCTCCTCACCCACACATCAGTGTTCGACCTCCTCACTAATACTCTTATAGCTGAATGAACAGAAACCCCCACAGCCATGCTCCCCAAAATCCCCACAGTAACGCCCCAAAATATAGTGTAACTCTTTCCCAGAAGAGGTGAGTATATAATAACAGTAAACACTGGGGGATCAATCTGGAATGAGGTGTTTATCAAGGACATACCACTATTATGGTCAGGGGTGCACATATTTATGAGCATATAGTACATATTTGATCAGTTGTCCTGTTCCTGGCTGAAGGACCTGCTGGTCATTCAACTCTCCCTCCCTAAATAACTGTGCGGTCGTTAAACCTTCAGAGAAAGACTTTGGATAACTAGACAACGAGCTACAGTGTGATTTTTATCAATGTTCATGTTAGTGATAGTGGTTAGCACGTTCGCCTCACAGCCATAAGGTCCCGGGTTCAATTCCCGGGCTCGGGGCGTTTCTATGTGGAGTTCGTATGTTCTCCTCGTGCTTGCGTGGGTTTCCTCTGGGTACTCCGGTTTCCTCCCACAGTCCAAAGCATGCACAGTAGACTGATTAGCTGTTCCAAATCACCCCTAGGTGTGAGAGTGGGTGTAAATGGGTATGTGTGTGTCTGTGTGTGTTGCCCTGCAATGGCCTGGCGATCTGTCCAGGGTGTACCCCGCCCTCACCCAGAGTCTAGAGCCACGACCCTAATTAGGATTAGGCAACTTAGAAAATGAATGAATATAGCTCACGCGAAAGGGAATAACTTACTTGGACCAAGCGTGCACTCGTGGACTGTGGATGGACCAACACATATACAATTTCCCGCGGAGCACACCGCAGTATCTTCTGCATAGCTTACGTGAAGGGTAATGACGTCTCTCTGATTGTACTTCAAAAAGCTTTTTCATATTTGTTAGGAATTTTTATTGCAAATAATGTTCATTAAACAATGTGGTGACCTGAAAATCCCCAAACCTTAATGACTGATTGTCCGGTGGTGAGTTACGTGATTTCTTCAGATGACTGGTAAAGGCTGTTGCTATCAGGCACCAATGAGCTGCTACACGTAACAGTGGTCTTAATTGAAAGTTCCTCCTGATTGGCCAGTGACAAGTCACCCCATGATTCTTTAAATGGTTTATGAAACCTGTAGCCAGAGAAAATCTTATTCCCATGATCTATAATTACCCAGTTAAATTCAGCAATATTGGCACGTTATTGGATTGAATAATAGCAGTAGTATTTTATAAAGGACATCATTAAGGTTTGTGGTGATTTTCAGAGAAAGGTCGCTGGTTCGACTTTTCAAGCAGCAGGAAAAATGTGTGGTGGTGGGGGGGGTGAGCTGCACCTTCCCTTCCTCCACCTTCATGGCTGAAGTGCCCTTAAGCAAGGCACCTAACCCCCAACTGCTCTCCGGGCGCCCCAATGTATGTGGCAGCCCACCGCTCCGAGTGTGTGTGTGCTCACTGTTTACGTGTGTGTGTGCTGACTTTGGATGGATTAAATGCAGAGGCAATAATTTCCCTTGTGGGATTAACACAGTATAGCAAAATCAAATAAATAAATAAAAATGAGTGAAAGAGAGATGAGTACAAAAAAGTATTTCTTGTTAAACTAAGGATTGTAGTACAATCAGAGACATCATGTGTGATTTTTTTTTTTTAAGGAAACGGTGCTGTAAATCACTGAAGCTATTGAATATTATTTGAAATGAAAAAATCCTTAAGTAATAAGGAAAAGCATTTTCTCCCTTATACCTAGTGTTGTAGTATAAACAGTACATTAAGTATATAACAGTGTTAAGTATAAACACTCATCATTGTTGGGGTGATTTTCACAAGGGTGACATTATTGAATATTTTTGTAGTGTTTTCTTTTTTTTTGTTTCTCGGAGTTGCAATGTTTGAAAACAGTCTCTGCCCTCTCATCTCACCACCGGCAGTACGTACACTCCAGTGTTATTTGTCCAGCACTAAAGATGGCTTTTGTGTGTGTGTGTGTGTGTGTGTGTGTGTGTGTGTGTGTGTGTGTGTGTGTGTGTGTGTGTGTGTGTGTTATAATAAATTATTTTTCCATTTCTGTGGCCCCATGCACGAACCTGATAACCCACATGCTCCCAAAAGTTTATTCTGACATGTCTGTGACCAGATTATTGTATTCGGATTCTATTTTCTCATTTTCATGAATCTGTGGGTTATCTGGTTCATGCATGGGGCCACAGATTTCTGGAAACTTGTGCAAGTTTTATTTGGTTTGCCCAGCAGATGGCGCTGTAATCAACGACTTAATGGAGTATGTAACATTTTCCCCTATTAACAGGCAGAACAAAGGCAATGACTGCCCCTAATGCCTCAGAGCATCACTAAATGTTCTATCTGTTCCTTTACATACATCCCACAATAATTCTGTTCATTCGAGTAAGCTAATAGGCAACTCACCCGTTGGGGTCACACATGCCAGTGTGCTCTTATTGCCTGTCCCAAGCCCAAGTAAATAGGGAGGGTTGCATCTGGAGGAGCATCTGGTGTAAAAACCTGCCAAATCAAATATGTGGATTCAAAACAGAATGTTCATACCGGTTCGGTCAAAGCCTGGGTTGACAGCGACTGCCACCAGTACTGTTGGCCAGCAGGGCACCATTGGAAATTGGGCTACTGTTGGGCCAAGAAGACAGTTAGGAATGCAAAGGACAGAGCAAGATGGAGAAGGAGGATCCACTGTGGCGACTCCTAATGGAAGCAGCCTAAACAAGAAGAAGAACAGTGAGCTAATGAGTGGTTACTATAGAAACGATAATATATTAGAACTAGAAAAGCACTTGGAGAGCGCAGACCTCCACCAAGGCCATTCAGTACCCCTATATGGTATTGTAAGAAATGCAGCATTTATATAAATGCAACATTTGTATATTTTTTGAGCCCTACAATGCAAACGCGCCTCCATTTATATGATTGCATTGTGTATAGGGCCGGCATTGAATAAGAAGCCTTGTGCTCGGATGAGGAAGTATTAATAACTGGATTATTTTTGTGATAATTGGCCTAAAAGTTGTACAGAAAGGTAAAGGAATGAGATTACACCACCGAATGCAAGCCTGGAAATTACGCTTCGGTATAGTCTTACGCTTCAGAGTAGACACAGTAACTCGGATGGCAACGTCATCCGCGCTAAAAAATTTGTAAAAATTCCCTGCAGCCAGACAATAATCTGGATCCCTGCCAAAATCAATTAATCAATTGTTCCTTGTATAATTTATGACTCCTCCTGAAAATTTCATCAAAATCCGTTCATACGTTTTTGAGTAATGTCGCTAACAGACAGACGAACAAACAAACAAACAAACCAATGCCGGTGAAAACATAACCTCCTAGGCAGAGGTAACCAGTGCAATACGTGTGGTTTGAAGTTGCATTCCTATCAGGGCTGGTGTTATAGAAACTGATTAAACACCAGTTCAGTGGAATAACATTGTCACTTGTCATGTATTTGTGTCGTAGTCGCTCTCTGTTCATGCTGAAGCTGGGCTCCTTCCAGTTCGCTGTGCTGAAGGTGGTGTTTACAATCTTGTCCATTGTCTTGTGGAGCAACAACAACTTTGACGTCGCTGATGTGAGTAAAGATTCTGGATGCGTAAGTTTTAAATTTTTTAAGTATATAAATGAGATGTTGCTGTGTATACTGACTCTGTAGGCACATTGTGTTTGTGCAGATGAACATCAGCGGTGCTGCGATATGGATAAACCCCGCCGTGGGCGTCCTCACCATCATCGGCCTGTGGCCCGTCTCCATCATGTTCATACACTTGCGCGAGACTTTACGCAGCCTAAACATCATCCCGAAATACGCCATGTATCAGGTGAGTCTCGGAACATTTAATGAGTTAAAAATAGCTCAGAAAAAAAGTCTAAGAAAAAGAAAAGTCTTAACATTAACGTAAGCAGTCGTAGAAAACTGCATCAACTGCAGTCCACAGCCATGTTCAGAGTCTCTAAGTATATCTTTAGGTGATCAGTATAGGGCGCATCATCAGCAGGAGGAAGTCCTGAGAACTTAAGTCAGAAGTAGGACACCAGGATGGATCAGGCAGGACTAGAGCAGAAGACCACAGCATCGCTGGTATCTAAGGAGTAGCATGTACTGCTCAACAGAGAGAGAGAGAGAGAGAGAGAGATGTATTCTCATGAGAAGCTACAATCATTGGAAAATTTAAAAGAAAAAATTAATTCAAGTTGTTTGACTCAAAGGCATTTGAAATTATTTTGGGTGTATTTTCCCAGCTGAATGAACAGGGCACTGACATTTTTGCTGTTTCTTCTTTCTCTCTCTCTTTTTTTTTTTTAACCCATGATGCCTTGTTGTGTGTGCTGTATCTAAGCTGGTGCTGATTCTTAGTCAACTACAGACGGCCATCATTAACATTCTGGCCATGAATGGGGCGATTGCTTGCTCTCCACCGTTCTCCTCGCAGTACCGCGGTTACAGTGAGTCACACACCACTGAAATAATCCACATAGATCTGAAATTAGATCTGAAATTCACCTAGATCCCCATAGATCTGAAATTCACACATGATCCTTCATAACACACCCCATACTAATGAATATGCATAAATATGCAAATACGAAACACATCCCGTACGTCCTTCCTTCAGTAAGCTAACTGTAATTAAACTAATTTATTTCACAGCATAACCATATCATGATCTGTTTACTATCATTAGCCACCTCAGCTAGGTAGCTGGCTAGCTTGTTATGGATATTGTGTAGCTAAAACACACAGACCTACACCAAAAGGGCGATTTGGAACAGCCAGTTATCTGAATGAGCATGTCTTTGGACTGTGGGAGGAAACCGGAGTACCCGGAGGAAACCCACGCAAGTGCTGGGAGAACATGCGAACTCCACACAGAAGCGTCCTCGCTGAGCCCAGGACTTGAGCCCAGGATCTTCTTGCAGTGAGGCGGACGTGATAACCACTACGCCATTGTATTTGAGCCTTGGTTCAAAGCTGCAGATCGTCAATAGTGACATCATAAATGTAGCTCATATGTAGCGCCGCCTCCAAACCAATCATACAAAAGTATTCCGTGAAGTTGTTCAGTGATGAATGTTTGAAATGTTTTTTTGTTTGGTTTGTTTGGTTTTTTTCAGTGATGAGTCAACAGCTTCTGATCTTGGAGATGTTCATCATCACACTTGTGACTCGGTTGTTGTACCGGCGTCAGTATGATCCCATACCTCACAGCGAAAGTAAAGAGAAGAGCATTGTCGCCACTGAGTTCTATGACCATTGTGTGAAAAATAATGTGTGAAATTTTTTTTTTTTTGCATGACATCACTGTCACATGACATCGAGTTCAACACAGACCTATAGACCCACTGAATGGTGATGTCAGCTGATCCAGCGAACCAGATTCTTCTGGTTGGCAAAACAAAATAGACACTTTTGTGTTCAGTTCATTGGTGAATTTACGAATTATATTCTTCGTTATTTTAAATGTGATAAACAGAATGCTGGTTAGCTGCTGTGCCACAAAGCATTTTATTAAAGATTCAGGCATCCATGTTTACATTTACAAGACAGCAACATAAAATTAAACTTGCAAAGATCTCTCAAATGGACTGCCTTGAATGAGCCTTAAATTTCACTACTTGCTAACTCATACTGGAATGGAAATGATTATTTTACTGTACATATTGATAAATGATAAATATCATTAATGTATGTGTATTTTCCACACTGTTATCGAGCACCACTGACGGCACTTTGGTTTATGACTTTTTAAACAGCTACTTGAATGATCCATTAGAGAACATTACCAATGACAGTTTTCACCAGAGATTAAAGCCTACTAGTGATTCATACATTTCATATGGTGAGTGCGCTCTATTTATTTGTGTTTTCCAATTTAAATGCTTAAGTGGTCAAGAACCAGTATCATTTTTAATCATTAAACTCAATTTAACCTACCTCGCCTCACATGTGCAGTGGGCACTTCACATATCCTAGCTTTTTGTCCAAGCACACCCTTGGCTCATGAGGTTTGCTTTGGATGGTGCTTAATATTCATCCAACAGTCTGATGATTCTTGTGAAATTAAATGACATAAAACCTCCTGAACACGGCCGGAGTGATAATAATTATATCTGTTCATAGATTTGTAGGCTTTCAGTGATTTGAGTCTGTAAAGTCCAGGGTAGTTTATAAGGTAGCTGTAAATATCCAGAAAGTCCACATCGACCACTTCATCACACCGACCAGTTGTTATCAGCGATGCTGGATGGATCAGGAAGCTTCTCTCTGCCAGCAACCAGTTTATCATGATCTCTATCCATTGCATCTATGTCTAAGTTTTTAACATGTTTGGAGTTTGTTGACGGTTTTTCGTGAGACTCCACTACTCTGTTCCTCTGTCATTTCCCTTCTTTTGCCAACCGAAGTCTGCACATGCGTCCAAAAAAACCAACTAAAGTAAAAACATTCAATGGGTCTAAATAAAGGGTTTGAGTTCAAAAACTGATAAGTGCCATTGTTTTAATTATGAGGAAAAAAAACTTTTTGAAAACTTAAAAAAATATATATATACAATTATAGCTACTATGAAAAGTTTTTATTTTTTTGTAAAGCTACTTAAAAAAATTTTTTTCTCATAATTAAAACAATGGCACTTGTCTGTTTTTGCACTCAAACCCTTCAAATGTTTATTTTTGTATTTATAAACAAGTGGCTCTTTTTTGACAAATAAGGCACAATATTTTTTACCAGCAGCATGTGTGTGATCCAGAATTTTTGTAGGTTTGTCCAACTCTTTGTGCACTTTTGTGACCAAAAGTTTTGTACAGAATAAATCCATCCAGTATGTGTTCTTTGTTTCTTCTTCATCTCCTGGGGAATGTCTTTACTCCCTGGCTCAAATGTCATGATTATTGATATAGTGGTGGCCCGGTGGTAGGGTGCTGGCATACTGATCTAAAGGTCGGGGGTTCAAGTCCCACTCTCACTGAATTGTCACTGCTGTCCCCCCCAGTGCAGCTAACTGGGTTATCAAAGGCCAGCCATGTCTCTCACTGTCTGTGGTGAGAGGTATGTTAAATGAACCGTTGCTGTCGTTCGTAAAGAGTAGGCCAGCCTCCCCTCGACCCTTATTAGGATTAAGCGCTTCAGAAAATGAATGAATGAAAATGCTTTGGTATTAAAAGCCATAACCTGGCACTGGTTAAAAAGGATTAAATATGAAACTGAACAATAGAAGAGTTAGTTTAAGTTTTGAGAGTTAGTAAAAGATTACTCTAATTATTATTATTTAAATATCATAGTCACCAAAATGAAATTGGTAGTCACTTCATCTAAACCTCCACAAGCTAAGTTAAAATAATACATAAAATAAATTAATTATTTAATTCATATTAAATCCCTAGCTGCAGAATATTTAAGACGCTCTGATTCCTTTACACAGTGCATTCATAAGTGTACTATTACTGTTGGAAAGGCCATACTGTTCAACGTCGTGCGACACCCCGGCGGGACGTTGTGACAGAAAGATGAAGAGTTTAAGGTGATCGCTTATCGTTGTGATCGTATAGTAGTTACCTGTAGAGCTTCCTTATTGTGCTTATTTCATAGTGAACTTCTTATTGTGATATAGAAATTGCCTGTAGATTAACTACTGTGACATCATGATCATCAGTAATTGCTTGTCTTGCCTGTTGTGACATTTCCAACTCGAAAAATCTCGACTGACTTTATTAGAAAAGATTTCATCAGATTTGGTTTAACCGGTAAAGAAGATCCTTGGAATATACATGTGACTTGGTGGTTGAGGTAAAGTTCGACACCCCACAGTGATTTGACTCATCAAATCAGCAGCACATCGGCTAGTGGTTAGCACGTCCTCCTCACAGCAAGAAGGTTCCGGCTTCGAGTCCGGTGCTCGGTGAGGTCTATGTGTGGAGTTTGCATGTTCTCCTCGAGCCTGCGTGGGTTCCCTTCGGCTTCCAAAGACATGAGCGTTAGGCTAATTGGCTGTTCCAAATTGCCGATGGGTGTGAGTGTGTGTGTGTTGGCCCTGTGATAGTCTGGCAAGCTGTTCAGGGTGTACCCTGCCTTTGCCCAGTGTCGGCTGAGATAGGCTCCAGCTTCCCCATGACCATTAGTGAGTGAGTTTAGCTATTGCACAAAGTATTCGCCCCGATGCCTTCTATTGATGGACACAGGCCTTCATAAGGCTCAGACATCCTCACATTTTTTGCTTACTTTCAATTTCTACAAAGCAAGAAAAACAACACCACACCCCAGATTCTTTTCTGCTTTAATTGACTTTCTGAGTCAGTCATGCGTTACTGCTCAACTACCTGCAAAAAAATATATATATATACACGTGCTGTGGACGTGCACACGTACAGGTTATTACAGCTGCGTATATCACACTTCAACCGAACATGACGTCAGCGCACACAAGCCCAGGCGCTGCCTGATTCGTCCTGACCAATTACAAGCCGTGATTCACTACTTCCGCGTTTCCAAACCGACCAATCACAGCGCGGTCCACGGAGCTGCAGCGTTTCACGGCAACCGTTCACAGGGAATGAAGCAAACAATAAGCGAGTATTTTTAAACCTTTAATGTGACGGAAAAGGGCGAAGGGGAAAATGGTTGGGCTTTTACAGGATGTTGGGATGATCGCTCAGGACGTGCAGCGGGTTTGATGCTTTAAATGACAGTCACGTTACTAAATTAGCAGGAGAATAATTGATTATTATCTGTGTCTGCAGTTTGTTTGTTTTGCTTACTGTAATCACAATGAGGCTGTCTGCGCTTTTGTTGAACACTTCTGCAAAAATTGAGTATTACTCCAGGTTTTCACCATCTCCTCTCTCCATCAAGCAGTTCCTAGAGTTTGGTAAGTGCAATTCATGAAGATAAGGATGTGGAAAGCTATACATAATAAATGGTGTTTATAGCAGGAAGTCTTGTCCTGGTTTATCCTGAATAATAATAATAATAATAATAATAATAATAATAATAATATCTACCCCCTGTACCCTTTGTAGTGCACTAGATGTCTAATAGTTTAATAACAAACCATTCTGAGACTCTCATCAAACTGATCATAACATCAACCACTGGATGCTTTATATCAGTTTAAATTAATTCATTCACTTTTTTATTCTCTATGCTATCATGAATCATTTATTCTGGTAGTTTGAGGCTGTATTGCTGTATTGTTTTGCATTCTTGGTAAAGTCAAATACAGTCATTTATATTATGTAGTCCTAAAAACTATATTCAGATGTTCTCATCCTCTGTTTCCTTTGTTTGCTTGTGTTGTTCTTGTTCTTGCTCTTGCTTCCCCCCCAAACCTTATGATTGTGCTTCTTAATCTTTTGGATTCTGATCTGGTCAGAAAATGTTGAATAAAATCCTGAATATGAATATAATCATATAATATGGCTTTATGTAACGAAGGACAATAGGAAAATCGTGATTCATACCTTATCGTTAAGTTGAGGACAGTGGATTTCAACAAAACATTTGTTTCATTTTTGGATCATTTTTTCCCCCTGAAACATAGTCATTTTAGCACTTTGTTCGGTACGGACACCTACGCAGTTCTTAGCCCAGAATTTTTTATTGCACTTTTTATTTTTGATAAATGCCAGCAGATCTGATATTTCTTAAAAATGTAATATGGATATAAATAAAGAACATAAATATATAATATATTTTCAAATTCTTTTAAACT
>JBCNYH010000025.1:8439191-8451148 GCA_039654325.1 Tandanus tandanus
ACACACACACACACACACACACACACACACACACACACACACACACACACACACACACACACACACACACAGTGTTAGATTGGTTTATTTTAATGATGGATGCTTTTCTCTTGTACAGTATGATATCAGACAGAAGGCTCTGAAGCTCACGGCGAACAGCATGTACGGGTGTCTGGGCTTCTCTTTCAGTCGCTTCTACGCCAAACCTTTGGCTGCTCTGGTCACACACAAAGGTAGAGAGGTGAGTAACAACACTGCCTTGTCCTCTCGCTCGCTCGCTCTCTCACACTCGCACACAAACGCGCACTTTATTATTATCGTTATTTTTTTTTGTTAGGACCCAGCTAATGCAGACGCCGTATAGAAGTGAGTCGGTCCGTGCATGCATCCTCATCCGGGCTGTAACTACCCAATGTTTCGCGTACCCGCAGTAGGTCACTGTGACCTTGACCTTTGACACCACTTAAAAGAAAAAACTTGACCGGGCCTTTTTTCTTATATGCTCTCCCTCAGGTTTACCAAAGTAGGCATCCTTGTACATCTTGGGAAGGGGGAAAGGTGTGTACCAATATTAGGTCACTGTGACTTTGACCTTTGACCCCACTTAAAAGAAAAAGCTGATCAAAGCCATATTTTTATATGTTTAAACTCATGTATACGAAACTGAGTATACTTGTACATCTTGGGAACTAGGAGTGTTGCGTACCAATATTAGGTTGCTGTGGCTGTGACCTTGAACTTTGACCTCACTTTAAAGAAAAAACTTTATCCAGGCCATATTTCCTATATTGATGGCCTTACACATAAAATGTTAGGTATGGCTGGGTCACTCACTTCAAGGTCAAGGTCACGGCTTATAATCAAATGTTATATTACCTTTGCTGAGTTGAAAGGTTTAACCTGACGGGTAAATTTCACCTCTACCCCCACCTTAACCTTGGAGCATATGACCAGAACGAGTGTGTAGTTGATGCAGTGTCTTTGAAATTCTGGTTAACATATTTTGAGAGTCAGCCAGAGTTGGGAACCTCAGTGATGGTTGCCATCTCATTGGTATCTAGTTTATTATTATTATTATTATTATTATACACTTCAGTGCTTCGACTTCCACAAAAATTGTTTTAAAAATGATGCGGTATTTAGTATGTTTGTTTTTTCATTATTTTATGTGGCTTTTTTTGTGTGTGCATATTATTCATTTATGGCTGTAGAATAGATAAATACTTTTTTTGGTGTCATTACTAATAACTTGATAAATTATAGCTTTAAATGAGGTGTGTGTGTGTGAGAGAGAGAGAAAGTACACAAACTATTCTTACATACACACATACTTTATCAACATGATACTTAGAATTTTATCTCCATGTCTCACTCTGATCCACAAGGGGGCAGCACAAACCCAAATTTCCACTGTTCACCTGTTTCATGCTGTGTGACACGAATCCCCCTCTCCCCCACCTCCCACATTCTTTTTATGTATAGTGTTAACAAGCCATCTGATGCTCTCTTGTGCTTTTTATCCTTTCATCATATCTCCACTCTGATGTGCACCGACCCGAGCGGTGAACGCTACGCGCATATTCACGTTCAGGAACGTGAGATTATTACTACATAAAGACATAGAAGTTTTATGTCTGCTATCGGTGTGTGTGCAGGCATCTTAACACCCCTCTCTCTCTCTGACACACACACACACTCTCTACAGTCATTCTGAAAGCACTGTGCGAGTGAGCGTTAGGAACAGTGGACGTGCACGGCATGAGATAAAGACGGCCGGTGTTGAGCCACTTTATTCATGCTAATACACAGCTCTCAGTCTGGCTCCATAGCACAAATTACTCTAATTACTCCCATTATGATATGCGCTTACTGCTGTCAGCTGCTCTACTGTGGAGTGTGGGGTTTTTTCTTCCTCTTTCCCTCGCTCTCCCTCTCCCTCTCTCTCTCTCTCTCTCTCTCTCTCTCTGTTTTTCGTCCATTTTATTATACTGCCAACTAAACTATATTCATTTGAAATGAATGAGAATGATGGTGCTAAGAGATTTGGCATCTGGCACACCTCTGTGTTTACCGCATGACGTGATGGGAATCATAACGTCAGTGTTAGAGTGAAGATTTACTGATGTGAAGCGGGATTTGGCCCTTGCTGCCTGATTCTCCTGGGATTTCTAACGGTGCAGCATTAACTGTATTTACAATGAGTGTGTGTGCGCGTGCTCCTAATCCTTTGCTTCAGGTCTTTCTAAGAAAGATGAGAACACACATGGCAGGCATGCTCAAGTTCAACAGAAAACTGGACTCGATCTGCTCACGGATCAACTGCAGTGAGAAAGCGATTCGATTCTGAATCGACTCACAAGGAAGTGAATCAAACATGCAGTGGGTTTACTTGTTTGTTTTTAAGTGGGGAAGAATAGAGCTGCAGAAATGTCAGGAGTCCTGGAGATCTGGACTGATGACACTAACTATTAAATAAATAAATAACCTAAAATAAACTGGATGTAACACACACAACCTTTGAGACTAGTTTGTTATATAATTATCGGATCATATTTTTAGCATTATTATTATTTGAGCATCTTTGATCTTACATTTGGAGCCTTAAAGTCCCAATCTCATTTGGGCGATAACGCCTGATAATGGTCGCGATTTGGTCAATTTTAAGGTCATGAGGGGTCTGTGACTGATATCGTCGACCATATCACTGACTGTCAGCGAGGAATCCGCCTGTTGTGGATAATAGTCCCTCTTTTTTTTTTTGGAAACCTGTTTCCAAATGTTGGACGATTACACACGATAAGCTACCAATCGGTGACTGTCGCTAACTATCCGCGATTATATAGCTGACAGTCTGAGACCGTTGTTTTCGATCACAGATATTTGGGGACTTAGTTGCATACAGTCTCAGACCAAGTGTGCTGACCATTAGAGATTTTCATCTGAACGTTATTTTATTTGAGTCATTTAGGACATCACATACACAGTTGTGGTTGGTCGGAGACAGTCGCCAACTCAAAAATCACAGACAGTCGCCAAAGGATCGCCCAAATGAGATCGGGCCTTTAGATATTTTTTCCCTTTCTTTCTTTTTTTTGGCTTGTGTACCTGAAATGATGTCTAATCTAATAGAAAGTTTTAGGCCCTGTCCAAAAGCGGCGCTCCCGATAAATATCTGTATTGATAGGTGTCCGAGGCTGGCTTCGTGAATCAGCTTCAGCCCTGGAGGAAATAAATAAACAAATCTCCCCTGCATTTCCCTGACTGTGTTCTGCAGTGAAAGCAGAAACGGTTAACAGAGTTTTCCTTTAACCGCCTTTCATCCGCTGAGCTATGTGTTCGTTAAGATCCACTGTCTTGTTAGTTTAATTATTCGTTTAAAGAGCTCATGTTCTGTGTTCACGTTAATGTTTCGTGTTGTTTTGCTTGATGAAAGTTGAGTTAGATATTGTCTAGCCTGAGTTAGATTTTGTGTGCATGTTTTTGTTTAGTTTTTTGTTTATTCTGTGCGAGTCTGAACAGTGGTGTATGAGCCTCTTTTTTGGGCTTCGGTTTTGTTGTTAATAATAAATCTCTTTGCAGTGTATATTGCTGCCCGTCATCATGCAAGTCGACGATACATAACAGTCGGCATCAACTCAGAAATGTGTCAGCATTATTGAGTTTCCTGTGATATGGACACAGGACCACCATCCAAATGATGTTCCATGCCTCGGGTGTTTCTCTCAGGAGCTCTGCTAAAAACCTAACAGATTTGTTTCTGCTGTTTAGGTCTCAACACAGATTAATAGTTGAAGTTGGTAGTCATCAATCAGCCATTTAACAAGATTTAATGAGGCGGGCTTAAATTGTGATCACGCGGAACCAAAGTGTTCTTTCACCGCCACTCCTGCCACAATGGTGCAAGTGGTACTGTTGGTTCCTCACAGCACTCAGGTCCACATTATAACTGTGTGTGTGTGTCGGACGGGTTTTCCGGTTTCCTCCTACTTCTCAAAAACATGGATGGCATCCATCCAGTGTTTCTGGGAAAAGCTCCAGATCAGTATAAAGTGCTTACTAAAGATGAGTGGTGTTTTATCTTAGAGAAGCAATAAATAAAGAATAAAAAAGCGGAGAGTTAAAGGAAAATCATCAACAGTGTTGTGGAGATGAAGTGGAAGTACTGTAACACTTGGGTGTTCATTAGTTTCCCTGTAGCCATGCATCTTGGGGTGTTTTATTGTTCTTGCAGTAATGTGTAGTGAGTGTGTTATCTGTTTCCTATCCTCTGTGCGCCTAGTGGCACATAATGCTCTCACAGAGCTCCTCCATTTCTTTTCGGTCTGCAGTGATCACTCTAGCCTCGTTTCAAGACCCCCATCCGGCATCACCTCTTTCCTTCTCCACTGTCCGCCTCCAGGTGGCTTTGGGCTTTCATTTTCCTTCTGGTGCCCGGGTTATTGCTATGCTGGTATGGTTGTCTTGATCTTGAGCCTTTCTCTTTCTTTCTCTCGTCTCTTTGTCGGTCAAAATGTACTTTATTCTATGCACTCTTTTCGCCTCAGAATTTTCTCCACTTGACTCCATCTTTGTTTTTTCTTTAACGGCTAAAGCAACTCACGTCATTAACGATGACGTCACATCATGTGACCCGAGTACAAGGTTCCCATGTGTACGCATGGACATACGCTATAGGATGTTCATAAAGCAACTCGATGGTTAGACGTTTTTCCCTTATCAATGCGGCTACGCTCACGTATCTTTTAGTAGTAGTGAGTGTAATCTGCTTATTCATGTACGACATATTAAAGTATTCTTTCTGCTTTTGGTTGCATTTTGATATGCCTTTTTTTGATCTCTCGTCAGCCTCCTTTTTTTTTTTATTTTATTTCTTTTTCATATTAAGGTTCTAAGTCAAAAGTAAACAAAGCGTAGCGGCCCAAACTTGTCTTTTATGAGAATTTCCCAAACCTTAAAGTCACCACACCATCTCTTGACGTTATTAGACACGTTAGTTCATCATTATGATGCCCGGAACAGCAATGTAGGGAAGATCTGGAGTCTCAGAATGCACAAATAATGGCACCCCTGTGTGTATCCTGTTAATCTGAATCATCTAAACGTTCTGAGATGTTCCCATTGTTCTGATTCTCACTTGAGCATGGACAGTGTCTTCTTAAAGCACTACCAAAACACGTCACTAAGTGGAGACGGCGAGTAACCTGTCCCCGTCGGATTACTCTCTGAGGGTTTTAACTAACGGAAGCGAGGAGTGACTCTGAGCACTCTGACCTTTCTGGAGAAACATTTGTTCGGTGGTGAACCCTGTGCTGGCCTGGCATGTGGAGCATGGCACAGAACACAGCTTAGTGTTACATGTGAAGGGCTCTGTTGTGATTGATGGGCCTCTGTTTTATTTCGGGACCTTTGTGGCGAGGCCCGACGTGAAGTACGGGGCTACAGCTGAGAGGGCGGAGAGAGGAAACTGTGTGGGGGTAATCGAGTAAGGTGGTTGTGGAGCTGCTGATGGTTGTGGAACGTTAGTGGGCGTAACCTCTGACCTGCTGCTCATCTTCCTTTAGCTCTAGTTTGGAGGCGCTAAAGAAGGGGGGAAATTAATCCTCGGTACCGCACGCTGTAAAAACAGACGAGGCTCGTCTGTCCCAAGTAATCGCTGCTTCTCTGATCCTGTACTCAGAACCACAAAGGTCATTTGTAACCTTTCCCAGAATAAAATGTAAGCGGTGACCCGCCCCCCCAGGGTCTTTACTTCTGTCTTTAGTGGAGGATTTTCTCCTGATATTACTGGACTTAACAAATAGTCACGGGGCCAGGAGACATTTTTGGATTTGATGATGACAGTCGGGCCGTTGAGCTTTATTTAGTCCAGCGCGATGAGTCTGTTAAATTAATGGCTTCTCGACAACCTGTTAGGGGCCATCTCATTCCTGGCAAATCACATTTAAGATGTAATTCCTTCATAAAGAGAAAAAAAACCTCGTATGCTGTCATTTGTTGAATCAGACAAGAGGGCGGAGTTCATTTGATGTTAAACAGTGTTATATTTCTCTTATACCGCAGCAGTTTAACCAAAAACTGCTAGAATTTTACTTATTACAGAACAGCAGGTCATTTCTCCTCACCAACCTTTTTCTTTCTTAAAATTATTGAGAAACTGCAAAACGTCTTTACAGTTTAGTACCTTTCGCATGAGCAACGCAGAAGGTACTGTGATGTGCTGATTATCGTTCCTCAGTCTACGAGTGTGCGTTTGGTTCTAGTAAGTTATTACCTTTCACGTGAGTTATATATTGTTCATGTCATTATTACTAGACATGTGAGAGTTGTGTATATTACAATTATAATATTACGATAGTCATTACATAGACAGGAACTTTCCAGTAGGTCTAACGCCGCGATCTAATTAGATAATTAGAGTTAGACTTCAAGTTAGACAGAGCACGCGTGTGTCCGAAGAACTACGTTTTTAAATTTTAATTTCTCACTAATGACATAGTAACTAATGTCATGACAGTAGTAATGTTATTAGTAGTATTAGCGTAAACTCATCGTTCAGGTAACGTAACCTAACCTTAGGCTCATTATACAACAACAAGGATCTGACATTATATATACCAGTTGGTGCCGCGCAACAAGTTGTGTGTGTTGAACTTGTGTTTGCTCCACCAGTGATTTGTTAATAAGTTCCAGCACTGGAGGTAAACGTTAAATAAATATCTCCTTAAAGAAAACCTCACCATTATCAGTTGAAAAATCATGTGGTGTTACTATGGAAACCATAACTTGGTTAAAAACAACCTGAATCTCAAATGGCTTTTTGTTTGTTATATATATGCTAATTGTGTGTGTGTGTGTGTATGTATATATATATGTATGTATGTGTGTGTATTATTTCAGACTGTAACGTCAATCAGAACAATCATAAATTCAGCCAGGTATTTCACACACAGTTACAGTTACATTTGCGGCAATTGATAGACGCCCTTATTCAGAGCATAAACTTCCATTTATCATTTTTATTTATTTATTTATTCATATAAATGAGCAATTGAGGGTCAAGGGCTTTGCTCTAGGGCCCAACAGTGGCAGGCTGGGTGGTCCAAACCTCAACCTTCGGGTCACTAACCCAGAGTCTTAACCACCACTTGAGCCATCACTGCTCTATACACACAACCACCCCGTCTATAGTTCTCACCTCCAGCACGCTTGATGCTCGTTATAAAAGTGTCCCAGAGTCCTGAATTACTATGGACTTGTCATCGGTGTGACGCGAGGGAGCAACAGGATCTTGGTCAAACTGGTTGAAATGGGTCTAATTGTCTCGAACGCTGGCTTAATTTTCTAAAGAGTGAGCTGGGGTTTTTCTCTGATACTGATACACCTGACAATAAAAGGTGAAAAGATCTCATCACTCTGCGTGCGTCGGGGCGTCTCACTCTCCTTTTGTCCTCATAAAAGGGTTTATTGGATGTGAATGAATGAGTAATATGGCAGAGTCGGGTGTGGGTGTGGTGCCGTGCTTCAGGCCCTGATGGGAATACAGTGCTGTTACTTTAGTACACTCGTGGCTCTAGAATGAGACAGTGTCATATATAAACCCAAAGACGGGTTTTTAATCATAACGTGATGATTTTAATGTTTATTTTGTGACCAATCAAGCTGCTGATTTATAAGTACATTGCACTGAAAGAAAAGTAGTTAAGGGTTTATAACATAATAATAATAACAAGGTGTCATTTTTCCCTTATTTTTTTTTTTTGTTGTTTTTTTTTTGTTTTTATTTATTTTTTTGTCAAAGTAGTGTTATTAATGTGAAAGATTATTGGATGGTATATAATTAAATGCATAAACTAAATATAATTAAATGCATAAACACTGTGTTTATTTTGTTTGTCCTCTTTTCAACCAAAATGAATGTGTGGTTACACCACCGCCAGTGTAACACGCCATAGTTCTAAATTGTTTTCGTGCGAGTGTAACTTACTTTTAGCACAGCACGCTGGATTTAATTCAGCTGACAATATGGTCAAGTCCACTGTGATAGAAATCTGATTGCACGTATATACAGGGATTTACGGTAACTACCTCCAGTACCTGTGTAGGGTTGTGAAGGGGCATGGAATTTCTGGAATAGAAATGTTAGATGTTAAATGCGGGATGTTAGAAATCTTATTCCAGACATTGAAAGTGAGGAGATTTAAATTTTACTTTATTTTTATTTTTTTATTTTTTTTACGCCAAGTCATGGAATTTTAAGGAATTTTGTTTGTAGTTTAAATGTTCAAATTTTAATTGCTGTACATTAGAATGTAATATTTTCCATGCAGTATGATTCATCGGGTTATTTCACAATATCGAAGAGCGAGAACATTCCTCTGGTCAAAAATAAAGCTCACAGGCTGATGGGTTTAAAGTGAAGTGGCTGGTTTTTGTCTCCTTAGCAATAAGGTGGCCTGTGTTTGTTTATTACAGGTCATGGAAAGGTTTTTTTTTTTTGTCAGGGAATCTGACATTCGAACGGCTTCATCCTACTAGGGTCACGGTGGGGCTGGTGCCTATCTCAGCCGACTCTGGGCTGGGTGCGCCCTGAACAGCACTCACACCTAGGGGCAAATAATAAATAATAAACAGAGACGTTGTGATACACCTCGGAGAGGTAAAATCCATCGCCAGCATTTTATATTCTGATGTTTTTGAGATGTCAAGATTCTGTCTTGCACTTAATATCTGTAGTGTGGCGTGTACTGAAAACGTACGTACTCCTCTTCATCATCCGTTTCCTGGATGTTCAGGTCTTTAGGCATCTGTTATTTCATCTTTTTTTATTACTTGGCTCATGTACTGGAACAGGATCTGATTAATATGTTTGTCGTGGCAGGAGAGTTTGTGCATCAGGGGAATGCGGTGCTCTTTTGTGTGATATTTTTATGCGCGGAGTTGGGTTCTCCGTAACCTTCTGCTCAGGGGTGCCAGCTTGTGATTTCAGGCAGTTGTATTAAATCAGAGAAGGGATTTGTGTGGATATTTGACACCTCAGGTTCCATGAGAGCAGTACTCTGGAATCTGCCTCATGTAACTTTAACTCGCGGGGGGTTTGTGTGTGTGTGTGTGTGCGTGCAAGATACATGGTAAAAACCATGCATATCTATGTGTGTTGTGATTGTTTAAACCCTTTACTAGTTAACTTCCAGTCGTGTGTGTGTGTGAGATAGAGATGACAGCAGCAGCTATAGATCACTCTGACAGTTCAGTGTGTCTCTGGTTATTTCAGGCGAGCGACTGTCATCCTCAAAATGCTTTTCAGCAGCCTGCTTTTCAAAACAATCGTCACTAGATACTTTCTTTTACAAGGTTTTTCATGGCCCACTGAGGATTAAAATGCCTGCTGTGATGTGGCGTGTGTCCCTGTGGGACTCAGAACGAGCACGCGGCCGTACCACACTCGGGTTGGGCTGGTTTACAGGCCGATCGCAGTTTACACCAGTGTCAGATGTGTCCCTTAAATTCATGTCCATCAAATCCCAAACTCGTGGAGGAGAGAAAAGACTTTTTATCGCTAGTAGGCATCATATAATGTTATACCTATTAGGGTGGGGCAGAATGGAATATTTGTATATGGTAGATTTATATGGTGATGAATTGTGTAACGATACGCTCACAGGTTCTGACTGTAAATCAGATCGCAGTTTAGCAATGCGCTCCTTTAATACTTTATCGTTTCTGTAACGACTGCCCATTCGCAGGGATTCTCACCGCAGAAATGTGGAATCGTTGGGCTCCCGAGTGGCGCATCGACAAGGTGCGTGACATCAACCTTGAGATTGCAAGTTCGAATCCACGTTGATGCCGCAGCCATCCGCGACCCAGAGTCCATGGGAGCTAACTGGCCGAATGGGGAGGAATGGCATACGCTCCCCTGTCACTCGCAGCTATCACCAGCCAATCCATGGGCTCCTGTGAGTTCATTGGTACAAAAGGGGCGGATAGGCTGCCTACGAATGTGCATTCACAGCAATTTGTAAAGAAAATCATTAAAAAAGAGAGAGAGAGAAATGTGGAATCAGTGAGTGTTGAGAGGGTGATATGATGAGGCTCCCCATCCGTCAGTCTGTTTGTCCATCGTGCACCTTCATCCCATGATTACTATAAGGAGATTCATTGATTCGTTTTCTAATCCTTATTAGGGTCGCAGGGAGGCTGGCGCCCATCTCAGCCGATTCTTGGTGAGGACGGGGTACACCCTGAACAGCTTGCCAAACCATTGCAGGGCAACACACACACAACCATTCACACTCTCACTCACACCAAGGGGCAATTTGGAACAGCCATTTAGCCTGGACTGTGGGAGGAAACCGGAGTACCCGGAGGAAACCCACGCAAGCACGGGAAGAACATGCAAACTCCACACAGAAACACCCTGAGCCCAAGAATCGAACCCGGTACCTATGTATTTTATATAACAGTCCACCTCAACTCCCTCTCAAATGAGTTCTGAGGACCGTGACCTTGACCTATTTTTTAGGTTAGTGTTTAGGTTAGTTTGTCAAAAATCCTTAAATTTGGCCTACAACGCATGAAACTGATCGAGTTTACATAAAACCTTCATATTTGGTATTGCTAAGAACATCAAATTCTAACTAATTTACAACACTTTTTCACATGGGTTCAGAGGACCATGACCTTGACCTACTTTTTCAAGGTCAAGTTGAGGTCACATCAAAATTGGCCTTTGGTGTATAATTACTGAAGCAAAAGGATCCAGTGGATTGACTTGCTTGTTAGGAAGTGTTTCTTTATGGAAGGAGTCTCCAGCGTAGGTCCTTTATTAGAGTCTAAGGTAAAGTCGTAACTTGAAGGTTTCTGACATGTGACGTGTGACTAAAAGCAGGCTGATGAGGGAAGGACTGTTTATAGCTACTGTGATGTCATTTGTTTCATGGATTTTCCACAGCGTTGGTCGTGACCGTATACAGATAATGCTGATGGGTTGTCAGATTGCTGAGGAGTTGAAGCCGACTCACACGTAAGTGATATAGCCACGAAATAGTGCGGCGCTGTTTTCGGGTTGGATTTGGCTGAAAATACCGCCATTAAGTTCGAAATTAGAATATCTTCATATCGTTCATATTGGCGGGGGGGAAACGGAAACCGGAAGGCGGTCTCGATGCTATCTCGAATATACTTCGGAAATGTGTGAAAAATTCTGATTTCGCACCAGATTTTGTGCAGGTCCTCGAATTCCTTTCGAAATAAAATTTGCTTGTACTTTCGGGCAAGATCGCTTACGCGTGAGTCAGCTTTTAAACACTTTAAAACTGTTATGGGAAAATAACCAACTTTGGTGTAAGAGTTAATGGGGGCAGCATGGGTTTGTTTGAGTGACTTTAAACCTTGGTGTGTGTGGTTTATCGGTCAGTCAGCCAAGAACAAACGTGAGCTGAAGACGATCCTCCCGTCCCGCTGCACATTACAGCCTCTGATTCACCGCCCTGTTTAATTACACACTGCAGAACTGCGAGCTGAGCACCAGCCTCAAACTCCGTCTTAAAGGGATACACGGCTTGTAAAGAATTTGTAATGCCATTTCATCATCTACGGGGGCAAGAAAACAACAACCCTTCTCTATTTAGCATTCGTTCACAGGCGTTAGTGAGTGTCAGTAAGACGATGTGTGACAAATTAAATGCTTTTGCGAAATGAAATGTTTGCTAAATAATGGTAATGTTTGTAATCAATGCAAAGGGAAAAAAAAAAAATCTTCATGTGTAGACGTTTTCCCGTCATAACTGTAAATCATGAGCAGCTTCCAAACCCGAGCACTGTTTCTGTCCTCGGTGTTGTGAAGTAAGAGGGCCGCAATTGGTGCAGGCGTATCTTTGGTTTGGAGGAGTCGCACCCCCAGCTGTACGGTGTTTAGTTGAACTTGGATTTTTTCGAGCGGTATGTGTTTAAAGATG
>JBCNYH010000025.1:8451887-8470454 GCA_039654325.1 Tandanus tandanus
TGTGTGTGTGTGTGTGTGTGTGTGTGTGTGTGTGTGTGTGTGTGTGTGTGTGTGTGTGTGCGTGCGTGCGTGTGTGTTAAGCATGGCTGGCAGCGGCTTATTCGATTGCTGTTGACAGGCTGCAGTATGACACCCCCCTCTTTTGCTCTGTCCGACTTTAGATTATTGCCCCCATCTCCACCTGTCAGAATCCCTCTCGCCTAGAGGTCACCCCTCATGCCTCCCGTGTGTGAATCACACCGAAATCCACGGCTCCTTAAATAGTGATGGGCATCTGGAGTCGTTTTGTCAAGACGCACACCGACACGGAATAAAACGGCTGCCGTGACACAAGCATTTTTCATTTATTGACCTGACGGATGGCGGCGATGAATTTTCTTTGCCTAGCTAAAAATGGATTAAAACCCCCCCAACCCCATCTTTTTTTTTATCATTACAACCATGATAGCTTTTGTTGAGTGTACTCTATACCCCGACTTAATTACTTTATTTTAACCATATCTGCCAAATTTTGACTTGTGCATAAAGTATCGGCACCCTGCAGGGGGAATTCGATGCGTATGAATTTTAAGTGCAGTTCAACAAAACAAAACCTATACCTGTCACTACACTCAGAATTTTTTTTCCCATGGTCCGTCCATCTCATTTTAGCACTTTTTATTCTATTCTCTTGCTCTGTCTTGCAGGTTTTTTTTGTTCCGTGACAGCTGCAGCTGACGTAGGTCCCAGGCTACAGCTGGACACCCCTCCTACTCTTTTCTCTCTGTCTCTCGCTCTCTCTCTCCTTCTCTGCAGCGCACTCACTCTCTCCGTTATGCAGGCCACCGGTGATTAAGGCCATTAGGCGTTATTATGACTCGGCTGGTGTGTGGGTTTGGAGCCCCATTTCAGTGCAGCTAATAGCCCTCTTAGCCAATTATCCTCCATTTAAAAGCAAATCACCGAGGCTTTTTCTTTTCCCTATTGCTAAGTGTTGAATTACTGAATAGATTTGCTAATTAAATTCTTTGTGTGTTTGGCGTGTCACTATGCCTGCTGTCGAGAGACAGTCTGTAATGTACGCCAGTTTCGTAGTATTGTCTGTTTAACAGTAAATTCACTAGTGTGTGTGTGTGTGTGTGTTTATGGCTATAAAATGTATAGATTTTAAGCATGGGAGAGATCTCAATCTGTTCATGGTTCCTTTTCAGATCCTAATGCACACCAAAGACATGGTTCAGAAGGTGAGTTGAGAAGGTTCGCTGTGCTTGATGCTTGTTATTGTACTTGTGGTGATCAGCTCGATGTGAGCGTGAAGATGTTAAACTTGTTCTTGCGCAGATGAATCTGGATGTGATTTACGGAGACACGGACTCCATCATGATCAACACCAACAGCTCCAACTTGGACGAGGTCTTCAAAATGGGCAATAAGGTAGCTAGAGAACCCAGTCGCCATGGTGAAGTGTATTTCGTGTGTGTATAAGTATTTACTTCACAGGATTTGTACGGTAATGGGATTCAGTACCGTGGGATTTACAATATTACACAAGGACTTAGTATTAAAGTAGTAATAAACCCCATGTTACACACAGCCACGTTCCCACTACATCCTCCGAAAATTAAGTGGATACAGTAATAACTTTATATAATATGATAGGAAGCAGTATAATGCAATCAGGGTGTGGTATGGTCTCCATGAGTGTGGAGGACATGGCGGAACTTGTTAAAAAAAAAACTCAGTGTGGAGATATTGGAGTCAGTATGCACTAAGAACTTAAGAAGGATGTGATAATGAAGTCAATAAAACCCAGTAGCGACTTTACTGGTGTGGTACAAACGTGGCGCCGACCTGTTAAACATAGATGTAGACACAAGAAAACTTGGAGAACGAATGAAGAAGCGCTGCAGTATTTATAAGAACCGGATGGATGCTGTGAGAATGTGGTAAGCATGTTGTACGATCTGATTGGTCGTTGTAAGAATGTAGTGTTGTGCAGCTATTTTTCAGTATCCTCCCTGGAGGCGAATAATTGTTATTTATCAGACCTAGAGCTAGTTTTTATGTGTGCGATTAGGTGAAGAGTGAGGTGAATAAACTGTACCGACTCCTGGAACTCGACATTGACGGTGTGTTTAAGTCCCTGCTGCTGCTCAAGAAGAAAAAGTACGCTGCTCTGATGGTGGAGCCACAGGGAGAGGGCCGCTACACCACCAAACAAGAGCTGAAGGGCCTGGACATCGTGCGCAGGGACTGGTGCGACCTCGCCAAGGAGTGCGGCAAGTCAGTGTCATTTTCGCCCATCACTCACTACACAGGTTTCACTTCTGTTGCACTTCTTTTACTAAAAACTTAAAGTTTCTTCTTTTAAATTCACTTCCTTAAGCAGAGGAAACCTCAAGAAATCTAAGACATTTCAATTTATATATATATATATGTATATGTATGTATGTACTCTCCCCCAGTGTAATTAATTGGAAATTAATGGGAAAACATAAACCTTTATTTATATTAAATAATCAGGTGACCCAAACAGAGTTAACTCTATATATACCGTGTATTTGACCCTTATATATTCAGACTTTTACATGTTTCAGGTTTGTTTTAAGTACCATTTATGACAATAGAAATATTCCCTGGTAGCAGTGTTGGATATTTAATGTCTAAAATATTTAAATTCGTATCATTTGTGTTGATCACCGTAGTGAACTGGTGAGATTCAGTTTGAAGTATTGACTTTTTTCAGTAATTCTTTTTTTTAGAAATGAATAATTAGAAGTATGTTTTTATTTTATTCTCTTTTTTTCGTGTGTGTGTGTGTGTGTATGCTGCATATATTAGAGGTTTTGTTCCTACATATCAAGCAATCCAAAGGTCATTTATCTGAATATTTGACTCCATAAACTTGTTTTGAATATATCAATAATTTGAGAATACTAGAGTCTTGATTGCGTCGAATGTTTTTTGGGCATCGTTATTGTAATTGTATCTGATTGCGTCTTTAAAAGGAAATTTTCAACGTATTATGATGACAGGAGTTTATTGTAAGCTTTTTTTTATTTTCACTCTCGGTGCACCAGTCCAGCTGGTAAACATATCTAATCTTTAGTGTTCTGCTTGATTCTGCTCAACACAGCACCAGTGTTTAATTAGCTGCCTACGCAAGCTGCTGAAACGAAGACGGCAATTTGTAAAAGAACCGTTAAACAGAGCCACTCAGCCGTCAGGTCCACTCACAGTCACATACGGGCTCATATGAGGAAGCGAGAACCTACTGGATCAACCTTGGCATAGATTTAAGTCCTCTTTCACATCTAATTACATTTCTCACATGAGCTACTGTGAAATTCATCCACGTTAGCATTGTTAGGTAATCACAGTGACGTGGTGTATGGACGTGAATCTCAGAATGGGCTCCAGGTTCATACAGGGGTCACGCAGGGGTCTGGGATTTAATTTATTTCTTTTAAATTATTTTTTAATAATGACAGAAATGATAGTCCAGTGATTTCTAAGTTATATTTCTGATTATTTTGATTGTTAGGCCTTCTTTTCGTTATTACTTTATCTTGTGATGTGTTTAATCAGATTGTTCACACAGATAAACACTATCCAGATGATTAAAAAAATTTGAGATTTTTTTGTACACATTTAAATGTGGTCCATGTTTCACTAGGTGGACGTGTCTGTAAACTGATTCTGTGCTAAAATTTTATTTATTTATTTGTGAAATTCACGTTTTTACATGTAATTATTTACCTATTTGTTGTATCCCCTGTGAACCGTAGGGGATGTTTTCACATTCCCTCTGCACCTGCCGCAGACACTTCTTGTTAACAGTCTAGCAGTGCCGGTTCTTTATGGATTTATTTTATGTTCGTGTTAAATGGTTCCTACGGCACGGCCGTACCAGGCTATGGAAACTGGGTCACCTTGATCTGTTTTTCAGGGTCACAGGTCAATTCATGAAAAATGCCCATTAACACTCAAGGTTGTAGTTTTTGTCAGAATGTTGCAATTCATACCGGTCTTCAAGCCTATCGAAACTGGGTCACCGTGACCTGATTTCAAGGTCACAGGGGCCAACTGAAATATGCACATGGTCATGTAAAAGGTCAGATATTTAAAGATTAGCACAGAATCCTTTATTTATACCAGATATGCCTATGGACCTTTTTAAAAAAATCTGATTTCCACGTCTCCCTTTGACTTTCTTTCTTTGAAATATGTGACCTGCTCCAGCATAATACGGATTAATTCACAAGGTAGTGTTCTGAGTAAGAGCCAAAGTAAGTTGAAAAGGGCGTACCTGGATGAAAATGCGATATCGCCAAAAATACATCCTTCAAAGCAAAATCTTCAACATGACCAAGTTTAAATATCTATAAACACAATCGATCCATGATAAAATACTTGTTTAAGAAAGGGTTCCATGTCCAAGTTGTTGTAAAACAATAGAAAAATCCACTTATGTTGCTGATTTTCAATCCGCTTTTGTGATTGCTCAGGGTATTTCCTTATTATTCATATTCACTACCAGAATACTCTTCCTACTTACAGAATCCCAGAAGGATTTCCCCTGAATCATATAACCGTAAACCAATGAGAAGCCTCCAAACAGACATGACTCGTTGTAAATAGAACTCATCCGTTGCTAGGAAGGTTGCGCTGATTGGCGGAGAACCGGATTCATTTAGTTTATGGTTGTTAGCGAGTTTCAGATGCGGACCAATTCTTGTGACATTTTTGGAGTTGTTTTCCTGAATGTTATTGAATGTGGTGAATTTGAAATTGAGTGCTTCTTTACTTTCGCCTCCTTCACTGAGATTAATTACTGAGTTCAGTTTTTATCCTTCGATTTGCTCCGCTCTCACTCTTGCTCCTCTTTTTTTCTCTTCAGCTATGTGATTGGTCAGATTTTGTCAGACCAGAACCGGGACATAATCCTGGAGAACATCCAGCAGCATCTTATTGAAGTTGGGGAGAAGGTGGCCAATGGCAGCGTTCCTCTCAACATGTTCGAGATCCATAAGGTGATGCAGAAGAGCGCATATTTTATCCTGCTGGATTACTTTTAACGAGAGCAATCGTTCCCGTGCCGGACAATTAACATTGTATATGCGCTCGTGTGTCTGTGCAGGCCCTGACGAAGGATCCTCAGGACTACCCGGATAAAAAGAGTCTTCCTCACGTGCATGTGGCCCTGTGGCTCAACTCTCAAGGAGGTCGCAAGGTCAAAGCAGGAGACACTGTGTCCTACATCATCTGCCAGGTACAAACATCCAGCTTTTTATAAACCCTCCTTAGAAAATAAATGAATTAAAAAAATTTCTATATATACTTTTTTGGGCCGCTTCCAGGATGGTTCGAATCTGGCAGCCAGCCAAAGGGCATACGCACCGGAGCAGCTACAGAAGCAGCCAGGTCTGAGCCTGGACACGCAGTACTACCTCTCACAGCAGGTCCACCCTGTGGTGGGACGAATCTGTGAGCCCATCGAGGGGATCGATGCTGTCCTGATTGCCACATGGCTGGGTGAGACGTCCTCTTTCGTAACTTTTTTATTTGGGTCCCGACACAGGCATTATAAAATAAATATGAAGAGAGAGATAATGGGAAATATAAGCATTCAAACAATTCTTCTTATTCCATCTTTCCCTTTTCTCCTGATTGGCAATCTTTCCTTGTCCATTGAGAGTGTGAACTTTTCTATATGGACTTTGTGTACTTTCCTCCACCGCCATAGGTTGTGGTGCGTCAAATTGACTTTACAGGAATGCCAGTTGCTGGAGAAGACGCCGAGTTGACGTAACAACACCGCCGAGGCCATATCCCTGGCCAGGGTAGGCATTGGTGTGCTAACACATTGCTCAAGGTTTCCACTCAGGCTAGTGGAGGGAAGGAGGTGCCTTACTTCTCCTTTCTAGACCGGCTCCAAGCTTGGTCTAACCGCTGCCCAAAATTGATAGTATTCACGTTTGTAAAGATAATTCATGTGACCTGGTTTAAAAAAAAAAAAAAAAAAAAAAAGTAATTTTAAATACACGCAGAACTGTAGTATAACATTGGGTGAGATGATCTGAAGAAATTTTATATTGTGATATTAAAAGATATTTCTATGTTATGTGACATACACGTGATATCAGTCCAAACGTGAACAGATTTTACATTTAAAACCAAATTTGAACGAATCCGCATTTTCATGTATCTCCAGTTTAATGAATGTATTCATAAGAGGGAATTCCATTTACTTAAAAAGTCTGCTAGGTGTATTAAGACTCATTTTGTGGTAATGGGTCACATAATTGTAGCTCCCGCTGGAGCTATAGGAATGGGTTCCGTTCATCCGTCTGCATGACTGTTAGTGCGATAACTTTGGAAGGAAATGTCATAGGATCACCAAATTTGGTGGATGGGTCCCCCTCAGGGTTAAATGGGGTGGGGTTGTATATGGGTCACTTTGACCTTGTTTCAAGGTCACTTTTTCTATATTCAGCTAGCCAAGGCTTGGTCGTGTGATAACTAAGAAAAAAGATACCAAATTTGGGAAATGGATTTCCCTCAAGAAGGTCTTGGTTAAGATTGTAAATGGGTCCCCTTGACCTTCAAGGTCACAGCAGCCAAGATAGTGATTTTTATTTATGTCTAAAAATATTTTTGACCATTTCCCCCCCCTTTTTCCTTCTATTTTATCCATTTCTTTTTAGCACTGAATGTGAGCGGAGTGAGGGCTATAGAAATGGGGTCCATCCGTATGACTTGTTGGTGCAGTAACTTTGGAAGGAAATGACTTTGGTGAATAGGGCGGGATTATATGGTGTTATATGGGTCACCTTGACCTTGTTTCAAGGTAAATTTTTATAGATTGGACTTGAATGGTCTTGCTGGCAGGAGCGTCTGTACCCCTGAGGTCTATTTCTCGAGTTTTATTAGCTCCCAAATGTAATTGTGAATAGCTCTATGGATTCACGTGCCAGATGTGAGGCTCCTGCTCCGTCATCTACACCTTTTCTCTTTATTGCGATTGCACAAAAATTGCTGAGCGGATTTCTTTCTAATTTTGCAACCAGGTAGCCTGCACCAAGGAGATGTGCCGAAAAGCTTGTGGTGACATTCTGTTAATTTGTTTAAATAAAATAGGAGGAAATGTGAAAAATCAGCGTTATAATGATTCTGCAACAACTGCTGCCCATCACCGTGTTTGATTTGTGTTTTTTTCTTCGTTTTTTAATAAATAAAAGTTCTGTTTAAAAAAAGAAAATAATTTTTATAGATATTAAATGAAGCATGAATTTTTTTTTTATTATTATTATTTTTTTTTATATCAACTTTTGCCTTCCTTATCACGCGACCACCACCGACCAGGGAGGGGCGTAAGCAAGCACATGCCCCCTCCGTGACATGCGATGCTACCACCCGCCTTTTTTCGAACTGCTGCGCATGCGTATTTTGGGGCGGCCTAACACACTCGGAGGGAAAGCGCTATCCGCCCCCTCATACGAATGAGCTCACAGACGGCCATGATTGGCTGGTGATCGCTGTGAGTGGCAGGGAAGTTAGCGTATGCCATCCCTCCCTCCCGTGAGAGCTCGGCCTGTTAGCTCCCATGGACTCCCGGTCACGGAGTCAATCCGGATTCGAACTTGCGATCTCCGGGTTGATAGTCGCGCACCTTGTCGATGCGCCACTCGGGAGCCCATTGTTTTTTTTTTTTTTTAAATCGTCTTGTTTTTTTTTTTTTTTTTTTTTCATTTTTAAAAATATATCCAAACCTAAATATCAAAACGTTTATCAAGTATTGTAGAAATCTCTGTTGGCGTGATCTGATTTTTTGATGGTATCACTCCAGCCCTACTTGTACGCTGTTCTAATGGGAAACACACCAGTGTTTGGTTCTGTGTACTTTAGATCCTTTAACGCTTCTATCCACAGGGACATGTGAAGATTTGTAAATAAGCATTATTACACTGGTCAGTGGAAAAACGCCACACAGATAGTAATATAAATGCGTGTGTGTGTTAACTAAGCTGTGGATGTCTGCCTGCAGATGGCAGCAGCTCCTGAGCCTCCACCTCCTCCACTTCCTCCACTGCTGTTGCTGCTTTAATCCCCGTAGCCTTGCAGTCAACACTTTATTTATTTACTCACTTATTCACTTAGCTCAATTACTCAGGGGGACGTCGGCTGTTTTTCCCCGCGCTGGAACGGTGTTCGGTGTCACCTGGGAGGATGAAATGGATCTTCAGCTGCTGTCTCTTAATGATATGATCTCAGCTGCTTATCTCAAATTTATTTATTTATATTTTTTATTTACACTCCTTCTTAGTGATATGTTTCCCCCTCCAACATCTCCTCGTACTTTAGTCTCTCAGTCACACTTCTAACACTCGTCTTTTCTGTCCTCTGTCTTTATACAGGTCTGATTACTAGTTTTCCTCTTCTTGTTCTTCTTATTATTAGAGATAAACTGCTTTCTGAAAGAAAAATAACATTCTTTACGTCCTGAAGTCTTTTATTCCTCTTATACAACAGTTATTTCCCGTCAGTATATATTTTTACTACCTAAATAGTAATGTTGTGGAATGGCCGTTAACCATGTCACTTCCTGTTCTGATTATCATTCTAGCAGCAACAAACAGTCCTTTCCCCACTCCTTGATTTTTTTCTCTCTCTCTCTCTTTCTCTTGAAGTTAAAAAGAAAAAAGAAATGCAGTTTAATATGTTACAGAGAAATTACTTACAGTGAGCCGGTCATTATTGTGAGATAAACCTCACATCAGGGTCAGTCACCCTGTCTCAGTCACTTTTGCTTCTGTTAATGACGTGCTTCACAGAAACAATGTGCTATGAATAAATAATGGGCAGCTGAATGCCGTGACTGGCCAATCAGGAACGAGGATTCAGTTGAGCTGGGTAATAAGTAATCGTCTTCTTGGGGAAGAAAACTTTTTACCTCCTTTTTTAATTTGTTTATGAGTGAAGTGCACAACTGTGACCGTGGTTTAGAGCTTAGAACCCTGTGCGTGTGTGAGGTGAGAGCTTGAGTGCGTGTCAGTGTTTTGCTCACATCCGCATGTCCTTCAGGCTTGGATCCAGGTCAGTTCCGGGCTCAGCAGAGGCAGCAGCGAGAGGAGGAGTCGGATGGTTTCCTGGGCGTCCCTGCTCAGCTGACAGACGAAGAACGGTACCGCGATTGCGAGAGGTTCTCCTTCACGTGTCCTGAGTGCGGCACAGAGAACATCTACGACAGCGTGTTTGAAGGAACGGTGGGTCTAACACGCCAAGATTGTCCTTCCTCAAGAGAAATAACCTCTTACATCTTTAATAGACATCCCATAACAAAAGAAAACATCAAAGGAACTCAGTTTGTAGGTTGCAGTTACTTATTAAAAATAGTAAGAAGAATAAGAATATAGAGATTTATGCACTGCCTTAAAACAGAGCTCCTCTAGGATTTCTCTTTCTTGACAGGTTTTTGGTGGGAACGCTCAAACTCCGTACACGTATCCTACATATATAAAGGTTCATTCATTTTAATAATTTGTTTAAAGAAAGTAATCAAAATGAGGAAACCAAAGACGCAATCTTAAAGCCGACTCTCACGTAAGCAACATAGCCGCGAAATAGTGCGACGTTGTTTTTCGGTTGGTTTCAGCCGAAAATACCGCCATTATGCTCGAAATTAGTGGTCTATTCGAATACCTTTGATTATTATATTGACAAAAATCCTAAGTTCTAATTACGCACCAAATTTTGTACAGGTCCAACATTTTTTCACCAAGACCGCGAATACAGATCATTTACCTCGAATTCGAACGACCGAATTTCCGAAAATATGCGAATTCCAGTTTGGATTTACTCAATTCCCTTCGAAATAAAGTTCGCTTTTACTTTCAGACAAGATCGCCTACGTGTGAGTCAGCTGTTAGTCTCGACGTTTAAAGTGCACCATTTAGAAACCGTAGCTTTAGAGAACACTTTAATAGCACAAGATATCATTAGTTGTTTATTTATTTCACGTCATTAACAAGGATGTCCCATCGCGTGACCAGACTATAATACACCTCTTGTTCTCTAACATTTTCAAAGAATAACACAGGGTTCCCATGTGTACACGTATGCTGGAAGGAAGGAGGGACATACATACGCTATAGGTTGTTCTTGATGTTCCAAAAGCAACTCGGTTAGACGCTTTTTCCTTAATTGTGCTCCACTCGCACGGTGCTTTGCTCATAATAGTAAAGAATGCACGGGTTGGTGGTTTCACCTCGTGTGTGTGTTTTGAAACCTGTTGATATTGATACTGAAACCCATGTCCTACTCGGCGACATCATGGGATGTTTCACATTTGCACTTGAGAGTTTGTGAACCCTTTTAAAATTTTCTAGATTTCCCCATAAATGATTTAAAAACATCAGATTTTCGCACGACTCCGAAAAATACATAAAGTACTTGGTTATTTATTGATAAAAGATATCCAGTGTTCTATTTCTGTGAGTGATAAAAGTATTTGCACCTTTAGGATTAGCAGGTAATTTGACGTCAGCGGGATAATGATCAGGTTGGAGTTTTATTTATAGAACAGAGATCTTAATTTCACTCGGGTTATATTTCTTTGCTTTAAGAGCAGCTTTTGTTTCACTTCAGGAGGAAGAAATGAGCTCTCCTGTACTTCTGTAAAGTATCCCTTGATTTTTAGCTCCCTCAGGCTCTGAAGTTATAGAAATGGGTTCCGTCCGTCTGTATGACTTGTTAGTGTTATAACTTTGGCAGGAAGTGACTCAAGATCGCCAAATTTGGTGGATGGGTTCCCCTCAGGTGCGATTAGGGTGGGATTGTTTATGGGTCACCTCGACCTTGTTTTAAGGTCACTTTTCATATATTTGGCTTGACAAGACTTGTTAGTGCGATAACATTGGAAGGAAATGATATAGGATCGTCAAGTTTGGTGCATGGTTCTCCTCAGGAAGGTCATGATTGGGATTGTATATGGGACACTTTGACCTTTTTTCAAGGTCAACTTTTTTGCGTGAATTTTTCCATATTGGCACATTATGAAATGGTCCTTTCAGTGGGAGCATCTGGTCCCTGTGTTGTTGTTTGTTTGTTTGTTTGTTTTCCCCCTTCCCACTGCATCTAAATGCTTTACAGTCAACGATTACGGATTATCAGAAGTAATTTTCTCTCGTCTAGCGTCAAGCCTAGAGAACCCTCCTTGCATATCAAGCCGTGTGACTGAATGATAAAATCCTCACTGAGTTTTATGTCAGTTTCATTGTGTGTGTTATCAGAAGACGCTGCACTTCCTCCTCATAATCCTCACTGATTGGTGTCAGTAATCGTGGAAGACGTCCTGATCACTCTTTGTAACTCTGGAGTATCATCGAATATTGGATTCCCCCCTAGGCTGACCTCACTTTGGGAACCATGGTTCTAAGTCAGACAGCAGACAGCGCTAATATAACTGCTGCTGTTTATTTTTATCTGTGGATAAACGGAGGAGTGCGGTGGAGGGTTTTTTTTTTTTTTTTTTTAGCATAGTTGTATGACAGCTGTCTTATTCAGTTACGGGAGTGGAGTCTTTTTATCTACATTTAATTAGGACTGAAACGCAGTGGCACACAGCTTTCCCTTGTCTCTCTGTAACTTAAAAAAGATGATGTGCACTCCCTCGCCGAGCCGTGTCCTCCTAGCATGTCGGAGAACTCGCACGCCTTTGCAAGGACCTGATATAGACCAACATGGAGAAATAAAGCGTAAACGCATAGTTTGCTTACAATGTCCTCACTTTTCCCGACTTTGATTCTCTCACACACACACGTACACACGTGCATGCATGGCTGCTCATGCCTCACTGATAAGCCCGTGTAATAATTAAGAGTGCAGTATTTCAGAGCATCTGCGTACGGGGGGGGGTGATGAAAGGGGGGGGGAAAGAGTGAGCAGGAGGAAGAGCCTTGACTCTCAGCCGAGCGGTTCGGAGAGAAGCTTTTTCTTTCCTTCTTATCAGAGACGAGGGAGGAGGAAAGCAGGAATGCAAACACGCTCTCGCCGCTGCAGCCGGGCCGAGAGAGGTGAAAGAGTATTTGCATAGAAGCACTGTTCCTCTCAAAGTGCTATCCAATGATGGGAGTAAACATCATAAATGGGCTAATGGCTCCCAGAGACTACCGGTGGTCCAATCTAGCAGGCGACTGAACGCTTTCCTCCTGTCATAAAGCAAAGCGAAGGGCAACTTTTTCGAAAATAGAGAAAGTTTCTAATATTTGAGTGTTCTAACGCATTAGCGCGCTATTCGTTTTGGCCTGTTTGAGATGTAATGGCTGAAGGAGACAGCTCGGGTAGGGGACAGGATGTAGGGGTGCTGTGTTTTCCACCCACTCTTTAATACTTGCTGCTCTTGACAGGGCTGCTAAAAGCCCTGAATCAGACCAGCTACTTTCCAAGGCTTTTTTGTTTTCTTGCTTTTTTTCTTTTTTTAATCACCACAAATAGAGTGACTCTCGTATTTAAAGTATGATTGCCATTTCTACAAAACTAATTCTGTGGAGAAACCTATCTGTTTATTGTTGAAGTGTTTATATAGCCACGAAATAGGTTGTTTTCGGTTTCGGCTGGCCGAAAAAATGCGAGGTCTCATCGAAAACCTTCAAATATAGATTATCATTGAGGATCTGCGACCCTGCGCGGGCTGTGTGTCATGTATTTTATTGAACCTGCCCTTGTAAACGTAAATAAAACAAATCCAAGTGCTTTCTTTCTTAATGACTTTTTATGCTTTTTCCTCTGTATATATCACTCCATTTGATTGTCTCGAGTCCAGTGGGACCGGTTGAATTAGTTGTGTATTCCAGCATGAGCTGCTCTGCTTTGGCTTATGGGACAGCCGCTGTTTCAGCCCGCACTGTTGATTTGAAGTGGATGTGAGGTAGTGCAGCGCGGAGCTGCGTGGAACAAACCTGCGCCTTCCTCTACGATGCTTTCATTCCATGTCAGATCGGAGTATAATTACCTGTTAGAGGTTTTTATTCATTAGACATGGGGATTTATTATTTATTTTGGACGCGCATAACAGACTAGATCAGCTTTCCGATTCGCGCTGATAAGGAAAATCCCGTATTATATCAGAGGAGAGATTATGTGGGAAATCCAAGTTGAAGTAGTGATTCCAGGAAAAGTAAAAAAAAACAATACAGCAATAGATTACTGCATAGCCTATTATATATTTCTCATATGTTCCCTACGTTCCTCTGTGTTTTGTGAAAAGCAGCTTGAGCAGTAAGTACACTGACACCGGAAAAACCATTTATATTTAGAAATAGTATTATATTTTTATTTTACATGTGAGCTAGGGTTAAGTAGCCTTGTAATAAGCGAGTTAATGCACAAGGAGTCAGTTATTAAATAAACAAAATAAAAATAAAAAAAAGACAGAGGAACGCGCATCTCAGATCTGTTCCATTTGCGCCAGGATCTGATTCTTTGGGATGAATTACAGGGGACATATGGGAAATATATATAGGCTATGCAGAAATCTTTTGCTATATTTTTTTTTTTATTTACTTTTCCTGGAATTACTAGTTCAACTTGGATTTCCCACATAATCTCTCCTCTGATATAATACGGGATTTTCCCTTATCAGCGCGAGTCGGAAAGCTTAAAGTAAATAATAAATCCCCAGATTTAATTAATAAAAACCTCTAACAGGTAATTATGCTCCAATCTGACATGGAATGAACACATCGTAGAGGAAGGCGCAGGTTTTTCCACGCAGCTCCGCGCTGCACTATGTATCTCACACACACACATCTGCACTTCAGCTTTAAACAGTAATATAATACAAAATAGTGCAGGCTGAAATAGCGCCTGTCCCATAAACCAAAGCTGAGCTGCTCATAATTCCACTGGACTTGAGACTTGGATTTGTTTTATTTACATTTTGTGTACACACAATGTAACTATTTACAATACATGACACGCAGCCAGCGCAGGGTCACATGATAATCTATAAAAAAGTTGCACTATTTCATCCTATTTCACACTTCTATATCGCTTACGTATGAGTACACCCTTACTAAATACTGAAGAATTTTATCGCTTTCACGAATGAAGCGTGCCATAGCGATGGTCTGTTTTACTTATATATATTGTATACTGTAACTGGCCAATCAGAATGGAGTATTCAAATGAGCTGTGCAATAACTAAAATAACAATTAAAAATTAAAGCATGACCATGATGGATAATAATAAAACAACATAAAGCTGTGGGAATCATCTCTCTCTCTCTCTCTCTCCCTCTCTCTCTCTCTCTCTCTCTCTCTCTCTCTCTCTCTCTCTCTCTCTCTCTCTCTCTCTCTCTCTCTCTCTCTCAGGGGAGTGTGATGGAGCCGAGTCTGAAGCGCTGCTGTCATGTCCCCTGTAACGCGAGCCCACTACATTACACTGTTCAAATCAGCAATAAACTGCTACTGGACATCAGGAAACATGTCCGCAAGTACTACAGCGTGAGTATGAAACACAAACTAAACTGTTTACCATTTTAGAACTGGTTGGGTAAAAAAAAAAAAAATGCAGCTTGTCATGTTAGAACGAAATGTAAAGAGCAAATTAACTGCGGCTGGAAAACATAAATTCCAATGATGTATTAGAACTAGCAGGTTTAACAGTAGTGCACTGAGGGCGAGGACTATTCAGTTCAGCGGCATCCCCTGAACCTGAGGTGAAAACTAATTTTAGTATATACTACACACAAACATCAGCACAAAAAAACGAAAATAAAATGTTTATAGTTTATTTATTTACTTATTTTAGCTTCTAACTTAGCTAAAAACTAACGGTACCTGACTGGCTCTTCTGTTGCCCATTGCGGTCTCCTCCTGCTGGTGATGAGGAAGAAGCCATCGTATTATAAGCAGTATGAGACGTCCTTCTATCCCAAACACTTAAAGCCTGACTCACCCGCTGATTAAACAAGAATATTTTCTGTAAAGTGCAAGTGCCCTCGGCGGCTACACCAGATATATTATTCCCATCATTTTCTTCATTTATTTGGTTGCCTGTGTGGGCACGGGAGGACGTGACAACAAATTCGAGCTCAAGACTTTACAACATTTGCATAAGCATGGATCTCCACTATAAAAACATATGGTAAGAATATAGATTTTTTTTTTTATTCTCAAGAATTATGCTTTTTTCCCCCCACCAAACATAACTTTATTGGTCTCCTCCTACAAACAGGCCTTGGGGAAGGAGAAAACATGAAGTGCAGATAGAGGGCAAGGCTCCTTTCTAGCTTAAGATTTTACCTCTCGGAAACGCAAGAAAAACTAAAACAAGATTTTAATTAATTTTTTTCATTTTAAAACATAATGATGACGCAACTTGCTCCAAGGAACCATGACAAACCGAGTGGCAATCGTTTTGGTTCACTGTTTGTTTGGTTTTTTTTTTTAATCTAAACATTGTGGACCAATCAGATTGCACCGTTCCTGTGTAGTTCAGAGTGACCCAATAAAACCTCCGACATTTCAAAGGTAGATTAAAAAGCAAATGAGTACCTCGTGATTAATTTTATTTATTTATTTTTATTATTATAAAGACAATTACAATATAATTTTTAGGTCGTATCGGCCAGCCCTGATTGGATCACTTATTTACTATGTTAATTATTTAATATTAATTAACCACCTTGTTAACCTGATCAAATAGTTTAATACTCTTTACAACCTTGGTGGCACGGGTGGCGTAGTGGTTAGCATGTCCGCTTCACAGCAAGAAGGTCCTGGGTTTGAGTCCGGGCTCAGTGCGGGTGTTTCTGTGTGGAGTTTGCATGTTCTCCCTGCACTTTCCTCTGGGTTTCCTCTGGGTACTCCAGTTTTCTCCCACAGTCCAAAGACATGCACATTAGACTAATTGGCAGTTCCAATTGGTTGCCTCTAGGTGTGAGTGAGAGTTTGAAATGTGTGTGTGTGTGTGTGTGTGTGTGTGTGTGTGTGTGTGTGTGTGTATGTGTTGGCCCTGCGATGGTGTGGTGAGCTGTTCAGGGTGTACCCCGCCTTCTCCCAGTGTCACCTGAATTTGGTGCCAGCCTCTCCGTAAGCCTAGTAACGCTTCACCTTTGCTACTCCAAAATCTCATTAAACTGATTTAAAAGGTGGTGAAGTTTTTTATTTCTTGTTTTTTTTTTTTTTTCATTCATTTTGACCGCATGTGCTGTTAGTGTAGATTTCTTTTGGATTAGTATGACTTTGCTAGTCCTATCAGTTATATAGCCTTGCATTCTTTAAAAAAAAAGTAATGTGTGGTGGAATGTACAGGAATGAGAAGCTGATTATTTATTTATTAATTATTATTTGTTTATTTATTTAATTTTTTTTAACCCTGGGTGAATGTTCCATTAGCAGCCATCATCTCTGAGGGTACGATTAGCAGAGAGAGAGAGAGAGAGACAGAGCGAGAGAGAATGAAAGAATGAGAAAGTGAGAGTGAAAATGAGCATTGGATGAAAAGGAAGGAGGGGGGTAGGGGGTGTTCGGAGGGGTTGGTCCTCCTGCCGTGATGTGCAGAAATCAATTAGTCGTGTGAATGTAGCCACCTCCCTGAGCGGGGCCCTGCGCCTGTGGCCCTCTTTGTCAGTAGGTGTGTAAACCAGCTGCTGGCTGTGAATGCTAACATCGCCTGTAAGCCCCGGGCCCACGCCGGCCTCCCTCCTCCCTCCTCCCACACCGAGAGCAATGAAGAGGGGTAATATTGTGTAATTAAGGATTCCTTTCAGCTGAGGGGAGAGCTCAAATAGAGCTGTTTGTTCGCCGAGATGGAGCGAAGAAAGCTGGGGCTGTGTAATGGAGTGGGGGCGACTTTAGAGGCTTTACATGGTTACAGATTGGAAGTCGGAGGTGTTTGTAGAGTTAGGCGCGCAACACCAATACCAACACCGGCGGGGGCATTAATCACGGGGTGAAATTACTGCCGTGTCCACCACCTTCTTCTTCTTCTTCGTCATCTTTTCTTTTCTGCCACCGTTACCAATAAAGCAGCACTTTGGAGACAAAGCAAATACGCACTCCTGTCTACTTCTCGCTTCTTTTTTTTTTTTCCCTTCATCCATTCCCGGACTCCTTAGATGAAATGAGAGCCCCTGTCGTATTTACTCCCCATTCTAATGTGGGTTGCCATGGCGTTTAACAAATTATTGCAATTACGTTCGTCACACAGGTCGCCCTTGGTAACTGGCTGGGGAGAAAAGGAAATAAATAAAATAGAAGGAAAGGTGGTGGTGGTGTTGTTGGTGTGTGTGTGTGTGAGTGAGTGTGATAATCCTGTTTTGAACAAAAGGTCAAATTGCTGAATAGAAAAGCCTTGATTAAGGCAAAGATGTACAAAGTGGAGTTTTTTTTTTTTGCCCATTCAGCTCGTCTGTGGTGCCGAGGCCTCGGCCTGTAAGTACATCTGTTGATTACTGAAGTACAAAGCCCGTGTGCTGAGCCCGTTGTCTCACGGCTCTTTCACTCTGACGCCTGTAATCGGGGTTTTATATAATATAATATAATATAGTATAACGTATGTAATATATGCAGCGAGTGTGGAGTCAGAGGGGGTTTTTTTTTTCTGTCTGAATTTTCCTGTGTTAATTTTAACTTAATTTCCAGACGCAGAAAGAAAGAAAATTGTCTGTAAATGCTTTAGGATTGTAATGGAGAAGGAGGAGAGCAGAGACGAGCTCAAAGCTTTATTTCTTTATTTTTTTTTTCCCTTTCCGCTGCCTTGCGCTGATTCATCGCCCTCAGGTTTTGCCCAGTGTTTGGTTAAATTATGTGGAACTCATTTGACGTCTGCAGAAGTGGCTGTATTCACTATGTCAGGTATCGACTGGTATAATTATGCAATTATGAGGCTTTATCCTGCCTCTCTCTCTTCAAACCAGCGCTTAGTGTTTCAATTAGATGTTTTTTTTTTTTTTTTTTCATTTCTGCTGCTCCTTGATTTTTCGCTTCCTTTCTCTCTCTTTCTCTTGCGCTCTCTCTCTCTCTCACACACTGCCTCCCTCCCTCCCTCCCACCTTCCTTCCCTCCGTTCATGTCTCAGTTACACAGGTTTCTGAAGGACTCCAGCTGGAAAGTGAACCCTTTCTTTGATTTGTGTATTTCTGTGTTTATCCCCACCTTCATAATATTGATGTGGATTGTGTTTTTTTTTTTTCTTTCTTTTCCTCCAGCAGCTGTGTGAATTATTATTATATTTATCCCCCCTTTTGTGTGTGTTTTTTGCACTCCAGACATCAATACCATCATTTCCATATGAACCCATCTTTACTAATTTAAACACACAGGATTGAGAACGTTGCTCGAATGCAAGTCGTCCCTTCAGTATAATATTCCTGACACTACCTTAGAAAGCAGGAATGCACCGCTGACTGTCGTTCCTGGCCCATGGGAACTGTTCTGTTGGTTTAGTCCTGGGCCTCCTCCAGCACAAAAGGGCCGTAGGGCAAACAGAGGGGTGATAACACCGTCGCTCTCTTTTAAAATGAAAACCAAACAGCTCACAGATGTCAGGAGTCAATTACTCTCCCTCCGCCCCCCCCCCCC
>JBCNYH010000025.1:8532342-8553286 GCA_039654325.1 Tandanus tandanus
AAAGAGAGAGTGAAGGAGAGGGGAAGAAGAGAGGGAGAAAGAGAGACAGAGAGATGGGGAAGAGAGAGAGAGAGAGAGGGAGAGAGAAAGAGAGAGAGAGTGAAGGAGAGGGGAAGAAGAGAGGGAGAGAGAGAGAAAGAGATATGGGGAAGAGAGAGAGAGAGAGAGAGAGAGAAAGAGAGAGAGAGAGAGAGAGAGAGAGGACTAATTATCCCCTGAAGATTGCTCTTACTGACAGCTCGAATTCAAACGTTATCGACTCCTTCCTTTTAGGACAAGTATCGCCTCCAGAAAAAGCCTGAAGCTAAATGTCCTGTCTAACACACCCTGAGGATCCGGTCTGGACTCTGGAGTTGTGCCAGAGAGAGAGAGAGAGAGAGAGAGAGAGAGAGAGAAAATAATTATGTCCTCACATGACCACATCACCATCACCTGATGTAATAAAATAAACAATGAAATATTTTAGAATTGATATGTTTTGATTTAATGAAACTCAGGAGCAGGGGCAGTGGTGACCAGGTTATAGGGTGCTGGATTACTGATACCACTATCACAGGGTTGTCACTGCTGTCCCTCCAGTGCAGCTAACTGGGTTATCAAAGGCCGGCCATGTCTCTCACTGTCTGTGGTGAGAGGAATGTAAAAGAACCATTGCTGATTTTAGTAAGAAGTAAAGAGTAGCTGCATAGCCATCAGCGTGTTTCTGCCCTGCGATGGCCTGGGGAGCTGTCCAGGGTGTACTCTGCCCTCGCCCAGAGTCAGCTGAGATTGGCGGCAGCCTTCCCGCGACACTAATTAGGAATAAGCGCTTCAGAAAATGAATGAATGAATGAATTATATGATGGAGATTTTTTGGAAATTTTGATCATCATCAGTGCATGGATTTTTAATGGGAACACCCTTGGGTGATCAGCTTCCCATCAGAAGAAATTCTGCTTGATCTCTCAAAGACTGTGGACAGGAAGTTGGTAACAAACAGACAGACAGACAGACAGACAAACATAGATGAAAACATAACCTCCTTAGTGAAAGTGATAATTAAAATAAAATGTCCAGGTAGATGTTTTCCTTTCCTGTAATGATTTATTACGTTCTATAAGCTGGATTATCTTTTGTATGTGATAGTGATGAGAACACAGAGAGCAGGAACTGGAAGGTTAGTAATGAGTGTGATATCAGAGGAAAGGAATTCAGCTCAGTGAAGCAGCACAAACACCTCCAGCACACATTAACTATCAGAATATACCAGCTGCAGGGTACACCAGGCCACCGACTCCTCACAGCCCCTTCACGGGCACACTGATTATCCGTCTTTTCTGCAGAGCCAAAAATATACCTGAACAATACTGTTATTTTACTGATGGTGCAGCAAATGATCGGGAGTCAGCTATATAACAACGTCACAAAGAATGTGAAAGTGAAGCAGAACAAAACATCTCTCAGAGCAGGGAAGATCTCCATTACAGACAGGACACAAACCCTGTAATCACAGCAGCACAACAAACAAGCACTCCACTGGTTTTCTGTTAATAATACACTGTAACATGTCTACAAAAAAACCCACAGAAATGGAACATAGTGATGATTTTAAAGGTGAACTTTTACCTTCCTGTAAAGAGCTGTTGGGTTTTTGGAGAGCTACAAACCACCGAAAACCAGAAACAATTCATCATCATCATCTTCATCATCAACATAATCACCACCAACATCACCACCATCATCATCACCATCATCAGCATTGTCGTCATCATCCTCACCACCATCATCATCATCATCATCAGCATTGTCGTCATCATCCTCACCACCATCATCATCATCATCATCAGCATTGTCGTCATCATCCTCACCACCACCATCATCATCATCATCAGCATTGTCGTCATCATCACCGTCATCACCATCACCATCATCATCATCATCACCACCATCATCACTATCACCATCACCATTATCACCATCACCATCATCACCACCACCATTATCATCATCATCCTCATCATCGACATCACCTTCATCATCATCATCAAAATAGAGAAAAACACGTGGAAACTGAAAGAGATATCAGAACCAAAGTGAGTGAATTAATTCTACAATTTCCCTTCTTATGCATTATAACCAGTAAAATAATTTAATGTTTTGGGAATGTTCTGTGAATGTTCAGTGAAGGTTGCTGGACCATATGCTTAATGTAGAAAAGGCCCCAAAGTCACTAGTTTGTAGTTAATTAATTGTTCTCTGCATAATTGATGTGCATTTAATTATCTGCCCTATTAGTATTCATTAGTGTTATCCTATGGGAGTGAGCCAGCTCACTGGTTGGATATATATTAGGAGTGACGTCACATAGTAAAAAGTTAGTGTGCGTTTCAGTTAGATGTGGGCTTTAGTTAAATGTGGTTTTGTTGTGCTGTGAAGTCCTGTGTGCGTGAATGACAAAAAGCCACACACACACACACACACACACACACACACACACACACACACACACACACACTCACACATACAGGTGTGCACGCCAATACTGTCTCACCCAGTTGAATTATGTATGTGATGCTGCATGTGAAGTAAAGTGAAGAGAACTGTACATCAGCCTCTCCGTCGTTATTTACACATACTCTGTACGGTATATATATATATATATAATTCTCTACAGTTTGTCAGTAAAGATGTTCCTCCTTCAGTTGATGAGGTTAGAGATGTAGAGAATCTGCCAATGGGATTTTCTCCATTTCCACCAGAATTTTCCAATACTTGAATTTCTATTCGGATTTCAAAACAAGCAAATGTGGAGCTCGTTTTGTCTGTAGTTACAGCTTCTTCTGATGAACAACATAGAAGGAAATAGAGAGCAGTGTAAAGATGAATCTAAAACCCTCTGGAGCTGCTAATGTACAGTGTAAGTTTAAGAGAAAAACTAAGAGCGACCACTAGAGGTCAGTGTGGGACAATAACAGTACAGTACATCACAGCTGTGTTTCAGTTCTTTCTGATACACACCTTCTGCATTAATTCATCCATTTTCTAAGCTGCTTTACCCTTAATTAGGGCTGAGACTACGGGCAAGGGTGGGGTACACTCTGGACAGCTCACCAGGCCATTGCAGGGCCAACACACATACAACCATTCACACTCACACCTATGGGCAATTTAGAACAGCCAATTAGCCTACTGTGCATGTTTTTGGACAGTGAGAGGAAACCGGAGTAGCCCGGAGGGAACCCACGTAAGCCCAGGGAGAGCATGCAAGCTCCACATGAAACGCCCCATCACATAGAAACAAAAACTCATCTTGTTTTTTCTCAAAATGAACACTTTGTGGGTTGTCTGGTTCTTGCACGGTGCCACAGAATTGTGTGTTATTTACTGAGAGACAGGGTACATCATGGGTGGCCTCACAGCAAGAAGGTCCTGGGTTCGAGTCCCCAGCTTGATGAGGGTGTTTCCATGTGGCGTTTGCATGTTCTCCCTGAGCTTGCGTGGGTTTCCTCTGGGTACTCTGGTTTCCTCACACAGTCCAAAGACATGCACATTAGGTTAATTAACTGTTCCAAATTGCCCCTAGGTGTGAGTGTGTGTGTTGCCCTGAGATGGTCTGGTGAACTGTTCAGGGTGCATTCTGCCTTCACTCAGTGTCGGCTCCCCACAACTCTAAGAGGATTAAGTGGTTCAGCTCTTCAATAAATGAAATCTAGAAAATGTATTAAGTGCACTGATGCACCCCATACCTTTAGAGATGCTGGTTTTTGCTTATTTTGCTAACCATCTGTTGGTTGTTTTCATCTTTGGCACGGAGAATTTGACGTGCATTCTTGCTAAAAACAAGCTGAAATGTGAACTCATCTGACCACAGCCCAGTGTTCCACTGTCTTTCAGTCCATCTGCAACCTCTGGCCCTGAGAACACGACAGCATTTCTGCTTCAAATTCATGTTTGGCTTCCTCCTTGCATAATACAGTTTTATTTCTAGTTGCATTTCTGGATGCGGAGATGGACTGTGTTAAGTGACAACAGTTTTCTGAAATACTCTCAAGCCTGTGTGGCTATATTTGTCACAGTAGCATGACCGCAGTACTGCCTAAGGGCTTCATCACATCATTCACATCCAAAATCATGGATCGGTCACATCCAAAAGTGGTTTCAACCCTGCTCTTAATAGAGTGGGATGTGTTCGAATTCCCTGAGATTTAATTCATTTGAACTCTGTCCCAACTTTTGTTCAGTGTGTTGGAGGCATCAAATTCTAACTTTAAATTCGTAACTTTATTTATTTACAGAAAACAAAAAAAAAAGTTTGCTTTTATTTGAGCTTCTCTCACTTAAATCAAGGTTCACATGAATTAATGAATCAAAAATTCTGGTTTTTATTGCGTTTTTTAAAAAAATCACAATTAATCAAATGTTTATGTTTGAAGACTAAAATCAGTAGCTTACTTTACCCCAGATGTTGAGAATCATCTCTGAGAGTGCTGATACATAGACGACTGATTCTTGGTCGTGTTTCAGAAATCTGCTTTGTTTGTTTCAGCGTCTCAGCGTTCAGCCGAAGTTCTTCACAAACCCAGTGCCAGAGTTCACATTCCGTCCTCCTCTATCTGACAGCTCAATGCTGCGCTCTAATTACAGCCGAACCGTGTCGGATTGAGTCGTACCACCCGCAAGGATAACGTCCTGATCATGATATCCACAACATGTCCCTGCATGCACATCTTTATGTCATTTTAATCCTTAACACACTCTCAGATTATTAACCATTTATCCATTTAGCAGCATGTTCTCAGCTACATACGCACTTCTGGATATTTAAAATCAATTGTGTTAATTTCCATAAAATTATACAGTAGGTCACAAACACAAGTGTACAATACATTTCTGTAAATGCTAATCTGTTCATGCCAGCATTCAGTACTCCTTATTTTCTAAAGAATAACACACTTTTCTTGTGCTGTTTTAGTAAAATAATCAGTGACTCTAATACCACAGTAATGTATATTTAATTCATTTTTATTCATTAACAAATGAAATACATTTTCTATCTGTATATTTTTATATTTAATACTGTGACCATTTTTAAAACAAGTCACTTCTTACGTTATAGCCGTTACAAACATTGCATCCTCACAATATGAAGGATTATACACGTCTGTTATGTGAAACATTCACTGTACAAGACTCTGTATATATACTGTGTAATGGCAGGAGGAATAAAACACAAAGCTGCTAAATTATTAACCAGAAAGAGAAAAATGCTAATTGAACTGTTGTGTATGTAAATGTGTACAGATTGGGCTTGTAGAAGACAGGGTTTGTGGAGGATTGGATTGAGGATTTGTAAAGAAGTGGGTGGGTTTCTGAAGGAAAAGGATTGTAATGTAGGGGATTGGGTCATGGAGGATTTGACTTGTGAGGGATTGGACTTGTGAAAGACTGTGTTGCTGAGGATTTGATTTGTGATAAGTATGTTGTGGAGGACTGTGCCATGTGGGACTGTGCTGTTGAGTATTTGAGTTGTGGAGGACTACATTAAGGAGTATTTAAGTTGTGGATAAGTATGTTGGGTAGGACTGTGGTGTGGAGGGTATGACTTGTGAATGTCTGTGTTATGGAAAATTGCACAGTGGAGGATTTGAATTGTCTAAGATTGTGTTGTGGAATACTTTTGTGGAAGACTGTGTTGTGGAGGATTAGACTTGTGAGGGACAATGTTATGGAAGACTATTGTGGGTGACTGTGTTTTGAGGGACTGGGTTGTGAAAGACTGTGTTGTGTGACTGTGTTTTGAGGGACTGGGTTGTAGAAACTGTGTTGTGAGTGACTGTGTGGTGAAGAACTGTGTTGTGGGTGATTGTGTTTTGAGGGACCTTGTTGTAGGGACTGTGTTGTGGGGGTCTGTGTTGTGCATGACTGTGTTTTGAGGGACTGTGTTGTGAAAAACTGTGTTGTGAGTGATTGTGTGGTGAAGGACTATGTTGTGGGGGTTTGTGTTGTGGGTGACTGTTTTGAGGGACTGTGTGTGTTGTGGAAGTCTGTGTTGTGGATGACTGTGTTTTGAGGGACTGTGTAGTGGAAGACTATGTTGTGAGTAAATGTGTTGTGAAGGACTGTGTTGTGGGAGTCCTTGTTGTGGGTGACTGTGTTTTGAGGGACTGTGTTGTGGGGGTCTGTATTGTGGGTGACTGTGTTTTGAGGGACTGTGTTGTGGAAGGCTATGTTGAGTGATTGTGTTGTAAAGGAACTGTGTTGTGTTGGGCTGTGTTGTGGATGAATATGTTGTGAGTGACCGTGTTGTGAAGGACCGTGTTGTGGGTGACTGTGCTTCATTCACGCATAAATCTTTTGCCTTTTACTAAAGATTTCCATGGAGAGGAACAATGATGAGTTCCGTTGATTTTTGTAGGCTTTTTTAAGGCAAAGCTATTACCTGTTTCATATTTACCTGGCGGGGCGATACCATGATCATGAAGGTGGTTTGCCCAGAATGAGGCTCGGCCATTGCACTTGGGCTGTGCTGACCTTTGCAAATTCCCCAAATGTGGGAATCTCGACTGCATAATTTCCGGTAGTGGGGGACTGCGTTGACGCTCTCCCCTGTCTCATATTTTGGAGCAGCCATGGCCTAATGATTAGAGAAGTGGGTTTGGGAACTAAAGGTCGCTGGTCCGATTCCGGAACAAGCAGGAAAAGTGTGTGGTGGCGGGGAGTGAGCTGTACCTTCCCTTACTCTACCTTCATGTCTGAAGTGCCCTTGAGCAAGGCACCTAACCCCCAACTGCTCTCCGGGCACCCCAATTTGTGTGGCAGCCCACTGCACCGAGTGTGTGTGTGCTCACTGTTTACGTGTGTGTGTGTGCTCACTTTGGATGGGTTCAATGCAGAGGGAATAATTTCCCTTGATGGATTAATACAGTATATCAAAAAAAAAAAAAAACAATTGACACAATCACATGATCCTGGTGTTTTTTCTCTTCACTGTGCTTCAGGAGCTCTGGGGTGATGAAGAGTGCTGTGCTGTGAGCGGCGTAGCTGAAGCACTCTCTGGGTGTTGGTACACACTCGAAGTGAAATTGGGCTTTTCTTTCTGCATACACAATTAAAGTGAGGAATACAAAGAGGCTCAGGATCTCATCAGAATTTTCTCTGGGAGGCATGAAGTGTGTAAGGGAGCAGGAGTGTGGAAAGAAGAACAAACACTGGGAGAAAAAAGAACAGTGTGTACGGTCCGGGTCAGCGGGGAATCTGAAGTTCCCACACAGCTCCGAACTTACAGAGGAGATTCACTTTCCCAGATACACTCCCAGTGGATGTTGTGTGTGTGTGTGTGTGTGTGTGTGTGTGTGTGTGTGTGTGTGTGTGTGTGTGTGTGTGTGTGTGTGATTACAGTTGGTTGTACCGTATCCTACCTTCTGTTCAGCACAATCCCTTCAGTCCTATCCCCTGTGGAAACCTCACTGAAGACTGGAATGAAGTGGAGCCTGATCCCAACCAGGTGATTAAAGCATTTTAACGCATCAGTCAGTTACTCCCGTCGATTTCAGGTGACAAATTTCTGTAACCTGTATATGTTCATGGCTCTGTTTCAAACTTATCTGATTTTTTTTTTCAATAATGAAAGCTTCGATGGATGCCATTTAACATCACAAAAGCACTGGAGAAGAAGGTGGATTTTATAACGGTGTGTTTCAATCAAACACTTCAGCCATACCGCTCTGTGTGTGAGTGTGAGAGAGTGAGCATGAGTGTGAGAGAGTGAGCGTGTGAGTGAGAGATTGAGTGTGAGAGAGTGAGCGTTTGAGTCAGAGAGAGAGTGAGCATGTGAGTGTGAGAGAGTGAGCATATGAGTCAGAGAGAGAGTGAGAATGTGAGTGTGAGCGATTGAGTGTGACTGATTGAGCGTGTGAGTCAGAGAGAGCGTGAGCGAGTGAGTGTGTAAGAGAGTGAGCATGTAAGTGTGAAAGAGTGAGCGTGTGAGTTAGAGAGAGTGAGTGGGTGAGTGAGAGTAAGAGAGTGAGCATGTGAGAGTGAGCAAGAGCATGTGAGAGAGAGTGTGTGTGAGAGAGAGTGAGTGTGTAAGAGAGTGGTCATGTGAGAGTGAGCGTGAGAGAGAAAGAGTGTGTGAGAGAAATTGAGCGTGTGAGTGTTAGAGAGTGAGTGTATAAGAGAGTGAGCATGTAAGTGTGAGAGTGAGCGTGAGAGAGAGTTTGTGTGAGTGAGAGAGAGAGCATGTGAGAGAGAGAATGTGTGTGTGAGAGAGCGACTTTTCATGTGTGTCTGTGAGAATGTGTGTGTGAGTGTGTGTTTATTATATAATTCTATTTGTTTTAGGGTCTGCACACAATCTGCGGTGCCGGAGACTCAAAATCTCGTAATGGGATTGCCATCCACATATACACCTGCAACACATCTATGATTGACAGGTCAGTGTTTACTGGAATGTTGGATTGTGGGTAGACCCACATGATAAAGATGCGGTGAACACTGGAACGTTGTTTATCAGGTGTTCAGAGATGGTTAACGGTGCTTAAAAATAATAACACTACTGTAGTGTTGATTCTGAAGGAAACAGGAAATTTGTTAAAACATTCTAATATGAACTTATCTATATTTCTATTCTTGCCGCTTTGCAAGTATAAATTTGTGTGAGCCACGCTTTACAATAAATACTCTAAAGTGCAATTACTCACTTACAAATATAAATTATATAAACTTACATATATTGATCATATTAGGGTCACAGGGACGCCTGCGCCTATCTCAGCCCATACAGGGCAAAGGCAGGGTAACACTGTGAACGGCTCGCCAATCCATCGTGGTGTCGACACACACAAGCATTCACACTCACACTCACACCTAGGGGCGATTTGGAACAGTAACCCTGCCTAATGTACATGACTTTGGACTGTGGGAGGAAACCGGAGGACCAGGAGGAAACCCACGCAAGCATGGGGAGAATGCGAATTCCACACAGAAACGCCCGACCAACAAACCCAGGACCTTCTTGCTGTGCGACGGACGTGCTAGCCACTGCGCCACCATGCCGCCGTTACATGTTCAATAGTATATCATTAATATGAGGATATGTACATTTCTATAGAAATATCTGGGTTATGTTGTTCAACCCACTCAGTAATAAGATGCTATACCGTATTAGAAATACCATAATAATCACATGATTGCTGTCATTACTAGGTGCTTCCAGAACTCCGATGGAGATTTCCTCATTGGTATGTTCTCATAATGTAACTGTGTTTCCTTTACTGAAGCTAAGATCGTTCATTCCCATAAACCATCTTTATCTTCATTTCTGGATGAGACACAGCCGGGTGTTGTGTTGATCCTGAAGTTTGTTCTATGATGCCTGTTTTAGTGCCACAGCAAGGTGAGATCTTGGTCACCACCGAGTTCGGCAAGATGATGGTGGAGCCAAACGAGATCTGCGTCGTTCAGGTGGGTCTGATTCAAAAAGTTTTTATTTTTACACCATAACGCTGGAGCGTTCTGGATTCTGATAGGTCAAAAGGTGTTGTTTCTGTTATGGTTTCTATAGCAACAGATCATTCACAGGTACAGTTTGTGGTGTTGATATAGTCAAACGGCTGTCTGTAATACTACAGTGGTGTAGTGGTGTAGTGGTTTGCAGTGCCATAAAGCCATAAACAGTGGTAACGCATAGTTGCCTCACAGCAAGAAGACCCTGGGTTGGAGTCCCGGGCTTGGCAACAGTGTTTCTGTGTGGAGTTTGCATGTTCTCCCCGTGCCTGCATGGGATTCCTCCAGGTACTCTGGTTTCCTCAAAAACATACACGTTAGTCTAATTGGCTGTTCCAGATTGCCCCTAGGTGTGAATGTGAGTGTGAATGGTTGTACGTGTGTTAGCCCTACAATGGACTGGTGAGCTGTTCAGGGTGTACCCCGCCTTCACCCATAGTCGGACGAGACAGGCTCCAGCCTCCCCGCGACCCTAATAAGGATTAAGCGGTTCAGCAAATAAGTGAATGGGAAAATAAATAGAAGGTGGCTTGACTGTAAAGCTGTGTCACTGTTTATGGCGTCTTTAATGTAATATGTTTCTATATAGCTTTTATAATATAAGTGATAGCAGGAAGTAACCTGTTTCACGACAATTAATCTTGTATCCAACATTAAATGGATAAAACGTGTTGCTCTGTAATGCATAAAAATTCTCACCCGAGCAAATTGGTGTGGTTTAAGGACTATGAAGCACAAACATGTGCTATTCTTTACATTATATTTTCACCAACATTAATTTATCCACATAAACTTTTTTTTATGCTGTAGCAAGGGATGCGTTTCACCGTGGACGTGTTTGGAGAGACCAGAGGTTATATCCTGGAAGTCTACGGTGCTCATTTCGAGCTGCCAGACCTTGGACCCATAGGTATCACTTCCATCTGGTGATAGTTTTTCTATAACTCAAATTTTGTTTTAGAAGTTTATTACTGTTTCCTGTGCTGTATTTCAGGAGCTAACGGACTCGCTAATCCACGAGACTTCCTGTCTCCTGTGGCTTGGTTTGAAGATCGCACTGTTTCCAGTGGTTACTCCATCATCAACAAGTACCAGGGGAAATTCTTCTCCTGTCAACAGGTATGTTACTGATATTAGCGAAGCGCCATGCAAGCGGAGCACCATACTTAAAAGAAATTGGTAGAGCATTAGTCTGATTTTTTGTGTCGCGAACATTTTGTCCATCCATACATCCACACGTGTACATGTGGGAACCCTGTCGTGATATTTTGCGTGTTGGTATATAACCGTGGTAATGGGAATGAATGTCTGAGTGATGGTAACTTCTTCTACTCAATTTTCCCCTCCAGACTGTTCCTTGTTTCAAGCCATATGCTTGTCCCGGATGCAGTAGGTATCTCTATGCTTTTTAGCTGGCCGTGCAATGCATTACTCATTTGAATAGAAAGGCTTTTAATCCAATCACATTGAGGAAGCGCATGACGTTTCTGGCGCGTTACGTGTTTACGGAAGTGAATCTATCCAGCGGAATGGCATCTCGCTACCCTGTGGTGATATCAGATTTCCATTAAAGAAATCTTATCTCAATAGCACAACACTTTCAGACAGTATCAAAACTTTGGGGAGGGGGGGCGGCCATAATGTAACTTTTACATGATATTACGTCATCAATGGCGTCATCAAAACGAATTCACACTGAAACCTTGTGTCAGGAGAAGTTATTTTTTTCAGAGCTCTGCTTTTGGGCACTGCCTAAATCTTTATATTACATCAGTCGTGCTAGCTCAAGGTTTACCGAAATGCTGTGACATCACATGCCATAGACATAAACACAAGACGGGACAAGACCCTCGCATGACGTGCCTTTGGTGGCCTCCGTATCACCAAAGACTCAAAAGCTTCCATTACTTTAAGATGAGGGTTGAATGTTGTGTCTCTACTTGCTCCAACAAGCGAAATAGTATCTCTAAAGCATAAGGAATAACATTTCACTTGTACGTATTGTATCTACAGAATTATTGAAGGGCTCAGTGCCATAACCTGCTTAGTCCATACATGGTGAAAAATGAGGTAGTATCATATTCTGACAATAGAGTTCTCTCTCTCCATATGCTGAAAGTCACTCCAAAGTGGACAGTTGCGGCTTCTTTGCAGCTAAAATCCCAAATCATCTGATAATCGTATTGTGTCTTTTTCTCATAATCACAAATTTGTGACTTAGCAGGTTATGGCACTTAGCCTTTCAGTTGCATTCTTTATTATTAATTCTCTTTTCCAGAAAAAAACAACAAAAGAAAGTCCCAGTTACCAGCATGTATAACAATATGACTAAAATAAAGCACAAAACGAAGAAAAATTTCTGCAGCTTGTTTACATGTATAAAGCCTAGTTGTCAAGCATAACCTGTCTCTGGCAAGATGGCGGCAACTTGTCACATGCACACACTGCTCCTCCTTTCATTTTGGATTGGTGGGAGACTGGGTACCACAGTGACTCTCTATCACCTCTTGAGGCATGCTAAGTACAGTACATGTCTTCAACAACACACAGAAGTCCTTGATATAAGAGTCCGAGTTATTTCGTCACAGTCTGTTGATGTATTTTGTTGATGTATTTTCTCTTACACATGACTCATTTCAACTTAAATATGTTTTACAGTGGTGAAGAAAAATGAAGCAGACCTTTTGAAAATGTCTGCATTTACATGTAAAATTTATTTTAAAATATGGTGCGATGGCAGTTTCTTCCCCCAATCTGTTGCTCTGTTGAAGTGTAAAAAGTCACAGAGTGTCAGGAAACCACTGGGAAAATAACCCACTGTACAGATATGTGTTTTATCCACTACCCTACCTCATGAACACATGATAACTGGCTTGCACTCAGTGATGATGATAAATTCTGCACTATATTATTCTGCACTATACTGTTCATCTCTTTTTATACTATACTGTCACTTTGCATTTGCTCTTTTGCACATATTTCCTCACTTATATTTATCTTTATTTGCCCAAATCTTTGCAAAAACCTACACAAATGCTTCTCCGTACAGTGAGTGAGTTAAACCGTCAAGTCAAATTCCTTGTTTGTGTTCACAAACTTGGCAAATAAAGCTGATTCTGATTCTGATCTGTTCCTTTTAAATATATCACATATACTGTATATAACAAAATTCATCCATTCATTCATTTTCTAAACCACTTAATCCTAATTAGGGTCACAGGGGAGAGGCTGGCGCCCATCTCAGCCAACTCTGAGCGAGGGCATAGTACACCCTGGACAGTGCGACCTGGCAAAATAATAATAATAATAATAATAACAATAATAATAATAATAATACCATTTTTATTATTATTATTATTATTATTATTATTATTATTAATAATAATAATTTATTTTCTGAACAATAAAAATCATCATTTGTAATAAGGGAATAGCAAGCTCCTATCTTCACTAATCCTCAGGTTATAATTATGTTTAATTAGAGAGCGGCAGAATTGTCAGCATTTTCACTGCGTAAATCTTTCCATCTGGAAACTATTTCCTGAGTTGATCGTTCGCTTCAGTGTATTTTCCTCGGAAATGATTTCCCTGAGCCTCCTGTTGTGTGTGTAATTGGATCGAAGGGAAAAATTTATTCACCATCAGAAGGAAGGGACCACTCTTCATTATAATACTCCATCACGTATTATGATATTGGATTATTATTATTATTATTATTATATTATTATTCTTCTTATTATGAGTAGTAGTAGTAGTAGTGGTGGCAGTAGTGGTAGTATTAGTATTTGTGAGGCAGAACTCATCCACAATCTCTCCTAGGTAAAAATATCTCTGAGGTGGTTGGACGTTGTCTGGAGAGAGATGTCGCTGTCTTGTCCTGCTGTTCTGCTCTCCAGCTGAGTGCTGAAATTGCTCGAATTAACTTATTATTTGCTTGACTGGGCCAATCTGTTTGTGTTTTGTGTGTATGAGTGAGGTTTTTTTTCTGTTTTAATCAAGTCTGGTGGAGTTATCCTGCAAGCAGTAATGTCTGTGAGATTACAAACCTCGGGGTCCAGGAAGCTCCCAGGATGTGAGGAGAGAATGTCTTTGTGAGAATGTATGTGACTGTAAAAAAGAGAGAGAGAGAAACACGCACGCACGCACGCTGCTCTTTAACTGTGTATTTATTTGTGTTTGTATTTTAAGTTCTTGGTGTGTGTGTGTGTGTGTGTGTGTGTGTGAGAACGAGGGTCAGGACTGCAGGTAGTCTTGGCTGTAATGAATTATATTGATTTTACAGCCACCGCCATTCACCGTCTTGTCACGACAGCATTTTCAACAGAGGACTTTATAAAATTGCTACTTTTTCTTTTTCTTCTTTTCTTTTTAACAACCACAATGAAGAAATATCTCCACTATAAAACCACTTCACAATTTCATTCCTGGCAGGAAAATGGAAGAAATTGAATAGAAAATAAAAAAAAGAAAGTTTCACTCAGAGTATTAACTGGATGTGTTAAGAAAAATAAAGTCATGACTGTTTAAAACATCTTCAAACCTTTTACAGTAACTTGAAATCCAAGCAACGACAACTTAATGATATACAGAACCATTTCTAGTGACTCTGGGGTCCCTAAGCAAAGAGAAACATGAGGGCCCTCTGTGACCCGTCATGATGCAATACCAACCCCCCCGTTACGAATACATACATATATGTATAAGGAAAGCCTTCAAAACTCGACTGTTACCCTGAAAATATGCATATTTTCATTATCAGGTGGTTTTTATTTACATTTGCGAAGTTTCAATCTGCTAAAATCTGTTTGATAGTTTGCATTAGCCTGTTCAAAAAGGCCGCCGTTTATAATTTGCTTCTCTTGAGAGTGCAAAATTATGACATGATATCATAATTTATGATATTAGAATATGATGTAGAAGACTCAGCTCCAAGAAAGCAAGATGACAGCAATAATAAGAGTAAACAGGTACTAAACTAACAAATCAGATATAAACCAGTGAACTTCTAATAAAATACAGTTAAGCACATCATACTACATTACATTTACATACATCAGACAGGCGTCTGTTCGTTTACATGAAATGAAGTCAGAAAGAAAGAAGGAAGGAGTGAGAGTCAGAAGGACAAAAACGACAAAAATACAGCATAATGAAGAGCAAATAATATGAGAAAGAATGAGAGCCTGAGAGGATGAAAGAAAATTTGAAAGGCATCAAGGAGAGAGAGAGAGAGAGAGAGACAGACTGACTGACAGACGGACAGACGGACAGACAGACAGACAGACAGAGTGATAAACAGAGAGACAGAGAGAGAGAGAGTGTGAGGCAGAGACAGAGAGAGAGTTTGAGAAAGAGAGACAGACAGAGCGTGAGAGAGAAGGAGAGAGTGAGAGACAGATCAAGAAAAAGAAGGAGAGAGAGAGACAGAGAGAGAGAGAGAGTGCGAGGCAGAGACAGAGAGAGTTTGAGACAGAGAGACAGAGAGCGTGAGAGAGAGAGAGACCACAGGAAATGTAAGAAAGAAAGAGAAATAAAGAAGAACAAAAAGGGGAGAGAGAAAGGAAGAGAAATGAGAGTCAGGAAAGTTGAAAGAAGAAAAGAAAGTGTGAGAAGCCATAAACAATGAAAGACAGAAGCAATCACTATGAGGAAAAATTAAACATTTGTAAGAAGTTAAAGTGGATGTGTTTAGGAAAATGATGGATTAGCTGAGGATTTGAAATTGTTGGACCTTTCTGTTGTGAAGTGTGTGTTATTAATGTGTAATTAATCTTGTTTTGCAGACCTTCTCACCTTTTAATGTGGTGGCGTGGCATGGAAACTACGCTCCCTACAAATACAACCTTGAGAACTTCATGGTCATTAACTGTGTTGCGTTCGACCACGCGGTGAGTAAAAATACGTTCAGCTGAGCTGAGCTGAGAACAAACGAACAGAACGAAAGTTATCGACTAAAGCTCTTTACATGGTATTAAGTTTATTTACTTTAAACCACTGAACAGAGACACGGTAGCTGGTTAACTCTCTAACTCTGACGGTCCAATCAGCATCACTGTTTTCTCTTTCTCATTCGCCAAACCGCCAAACATATAACAAATATGTTAGGAACTGAACTGTGAGCCACATGCATGAAAAACCGTGCTAGTGACTATCAGTCTACACTGAGACGAGATGGTTCAGGAGCCTTCACTTCACGTCTCTATAGTTCATCGCCAACCAGCAACCTGATGGAGCACAAATGTGTTCACTATGTATACAAGCATCTGTGCACATAGTTAATAGTCTTTCATTAATTAGCACAATGCAGTTCCTTCTCACTTTCACTCTCAGGATCACTATAATATTGCAAGCACCTGGTTAATGTTCTTCCGTCTGAACCTCACAGCTGGTCTCATGACTTTATTCCTTCAAGTAATTTATATTTCTGAGACTCTTTTTCAGGATCCGTCCATTTTTACTGTCCTGACGGCCAAATCCGCCCGGCCCGGGGTCGCCATAGCTGACTTTGTCCTCTTTCCACCCCGGTGGGGAGTCGCAGATCACACCTTCAGGCCTCCGTACTATCACAGTAAGTCTGGAGAGCTGATTTACACACGAGAACCAGGGGTCAGGGTCATCAAAAGCGTACTGCTTCCATGATTACAGTCTCGTGTGTGTGTGTGTGTGATATTACTTTTAAATAGCAATATACAAAAAGACATTTTAATGACAGTTGAGATGTGTATGATGTATGAAACATTTGTAAGTGCTGTAGAAGTTTTAATAAACAGCATAAATCTGGATAAACAGTATAAAAGTACATTTGCTCGTTTTTTTGAGCATGACCCCAAAACATTGAGGTTTGTGAGGATTGTTGTGTTACAGCACCCCCTGTGTGTGTTTAAGGGAACTGCATGAGTGAGTTCATGGGATTAATCAAAGGTCATTATGAGGCAAAGGAAGAAGGATTCCAGCCTGGAGGAGCGAGTCTGCACAGCATGATGACCCCTCATGGCCCCGATGCTGAGTGCTTTCAGAAGAACAGCACAGCCGAGCTCAAACCTGAGCGAGTCGCTGAGGGAACCATGGTACGCCCAGACCATTAGTATGAATAAATAAAATTTAGGTGGTATCAGTCTCTCACTGAACGCTGCTCCTGTGACTGATCAGCAGGTTGTGAAGCGGGTGGGAGGTCTTGTTCAGTATTGTCTTTATTTTGGACAACATTCGCCTCTCCGACACTACCGTCAGAGAGTCCAGCTCCATCCCCACAACGTTACTGGCCTTGCGGATCAGATTGTTCAGTCTGTTTGCATCTGCAACCCTCAACCTGCTGCCGCAGCATGCAACAGCATAGAGGATAGCGCTGGCCACAACAGACTCATTAAACATCCTAAGCAGCAGATGTTGAACGACCTTAGCCGCCTCAGAAAATAGAGACGGCTCTGGCCCTTCTTGTAAAGTGCGATAGTGTTCTTAACCCAGTCCAGTTTATTGTCAAAATTTACCAAATAGTTACCGAATTTAGTTACTCAGGATCTTGTTTTTATTATTTCACGTCTGACTGCCTGATACAAAGCTTATAATACAGATTAAGGCACTGCCTAAAAGTGGCGCTCCAGATAGATGTCTCTATTGATAGGAAGCTGATCTTGTGGAACTTATCCTATATATATATAGGTGCGATAGAAAAGTGCCTGATGCGAATTGATTTTTTTAATGTATTGCGACTCAATACAAGCGAATATTTTGTGGCTGAAATAACGTATATCGTGCGAGAGTTTGCGACTGATTCGCGAGTAATTTGCAATTGGTTTGCGGATGTATGGCGAAAAAAAAAAAAAGGCGAATCTCCTGTCATAAATCAGTTGCGTTTTTCTTCTCAAACCATTCGCTTTTTATGTGTGCATTATTGGAGTAAACAAAATGCAAATAAAATACGAATGATGACAAAATATACGGAGTATGGTGGGTGGTAGCAAGTCTTATATTTTCCCCATGGAAGTCTCCAACTTGACACTTTGCCTTGTGCGCGAAAAAAAGCAGAATAATTTGCAAGCAAAATGGCAACCTTCTCACATGTGTAGACCGTTTGAGACTATTCAGAGCCTCGTTTTGCGACATTCACAGAAATTTCAAATATGTTTGAAATTTTTTTTTGCAATGAGTTCATGAACCAGGTGACCCAAATTTAACAGACAGATTTGAGAACATTTTGAGAATGAAAAGTGACAGCTGTGTATTGCTTTTCCATCACACCTCTAGTGTGATAACCCTCTTACCAGACACTTACACAGATTCACCACTATAAACCTTTCCAATTAATAAAAGGGTTTTTTGCATATCGATTAAAAAGCATGCCAGTTCAGGAACGGATGAAGTAACCACAACAGCTATTTGTGCCTGAGCAAAATTGGCAGTACTCTCATAAAGGGAGGGCTGAGATTCTTTCTTTCGCCTGGTAATCACTAGTGGTTACAGCCAATCACGGTAATCTCTGAGCTCATGTATTTGGAAGTGGGCAGATAGCGCTTTTATCCGAGTGTGTTACACTCAGCTATCAATCAGCTATGAATTTTATCTGGTTTGTATAAATGTAAAAAAAAATGTTGTACTGCAGATCTAATATGACCCCCCCTGTGGGTTTGTCGCAGGCTTTCATGTTTGAGTCATCCTTCAGCATGGCAGTCACCAAGTGGGGGCTCAAGATCTGCCAGCGTCTGGACAAGAACTACTACAAGTGCTGGGAGCCTCTGAAGAAACACTTCAACCCAAACTGGAAAGCTGGAAGCATGTAAACAGGCCACGGTGCAGAGTGTGAGGAGTCTTCATTATGTACGGTAAACATCCAGGAGTCATGTTTAATAATCCACCTCCTTTATATGGATGTACCTCAAGTGCAGTGGGGAAATCTCACTCTGTACACATGTTGAGTTAAAGCTGAAAAGGTAAAAAAATTGCAATAAACAAATACAGAAATTATTCACTGCTCTCACTTATTCTTTCTTGGATAAAGTTTATTTATAATTACAGTCTGAGAGAACAAATAAAGCTGAAATGGAGGTCAGAGATCAGTACGAGAGTTTGTACGGGCGTTTGTAAGTTCCGTCTTTTATCTTTTGCTCCCTCTTGTCCTGAAATGACAAAGAGATCAAACGGTACATTAATCAGCGTTTAGTAAAGGAGATACGTTCACTTCCTCAGCCCTCATAAACATCATGAATAAAAAGTTACAGCATCGTGAACGTTACTGTAGAGAAATGTTCATCACGTGTACATCACGTCAACGCATCACAATCACCTTACAATCAGTCTACATTCATTTAAATATAATTACACCAGCACTGAGGAGTTCTGCATTCTGATTGGTCAGAAGGTGGTGATTAATATTCTGTAACAGCAGCAGCAGTTTTATATAAAGTCACTTGTTTTAATACGTTATTATTTCCATAGTAACAGCTAATTGCAGCGGCCAAAGTAAACTAGTGCACAAGTGAAACTGAGCATGTAGTAGTAGTCGCAGATAGTGATTGAGTATTCAAAGTGCCAAACACAAATGTTTTTCTTTTTTCAACATCAGCACTTGACATTTAAAGAAGCTCTTAATTCTTTGGGTTTCTTCTTGGGGTTGTTCCACTTCCATGCTCTTTGCTGCCCCCTGTAGGTCAGGAGAGGTATTACAAAAAAAAAGGCAGTATTGATGCAGTCAGCTCATGTGCTGAGACGTGTCCAAATGAGAGGAAAATTGAGTACACTTGGGAAGCATGCATGTGCACATCTGTGTCTGTGGAAGTACACTTGAGCTCTACAGAGACTTGTATTTAACTCTATTTATGGAAGGAGTCTCCAGTGCCAGAGCTAAAGCTTTAAGTTTATCTTCAGGACGTCTCGGAGCATCAGATGGAACCTTCCTCATGCCACACCTTGTACGGACTGTCCTTACTGTTCTATTGAACCCTGTAATGATTTATAATCCTATTAAAGGAGTCATTATGAACTGAAGTACAAGATATGAGGTGGAGGAATGAGACTAAACAGAATAAATATTAGTACCATGAATGAAACTGATGAAACATTCTTAACCAATCTGGTTGTAGAAATATCCACAATCTTTAAACGGCACTCAAAAATTTATCAGGATTCTCCCAAGTGCAAGAAGTTAATAAACAAACAAGACACGCTGGATATTTTAACACTCAATACTAGGATTTAAGAATCGAGTTACTTCCTGTTCACACAGTTACTGGATTCCAGTGTTTCCTCTCCACCATCTTTGCCTGTGTTTCTCTCTCACACACACACTAAGTCCTCCATCCTGTGGGCTTTTAAGTGCTATGACTGTTACAAAACTCATACCACCGAGCCTCGTTCGCTACATTTGTTTATTCGTCTGATATATTCGCTTCAAGTCCGTGTCTAGATTGTTAGAAACCAAACCGTATCACAGCATGCACTTTAACATTAAACCGTCGCTTAGACAACAGCAGGAACGACTGTCCAAGTCGCATTATTAAACACAAAGACTGCACACCATCTGACCAATCAAAAAGAGAAGTAGAGTTTCAGAATAACCAGTACTTCATGTTGTGTTTAAATCACAACTCACGCGGTCAGTCTTCAGGACGTAGTACAGGATGAAGAGTGGCGCAACTCCAATCAGTCCGGCGAACAGAGACGATTTCGGTGTTGGTCTGAAGTGATTATACATTTCAGTACGGATGTACGTCCACCTTGTGAGGGCCGGGTCTTCCTACAAGAACCAAAACAAACACAATGTTCATAAAAAGCCGTTATACATTCAGATCATAATTGTTATAAGGTCACATTATTTCCACCGATGAATTTATAAACTCCCCCCAACAGTCCTTACCGCAGAACCAGAAGTTCAACCCGATCCAACTCCTCCTCACTGAAACCCTCACCCACAGTTAGAAAACCACCCTTTATAGAATTAATTTGTGCAGCTGATCATGTTGATCCAGTGAACATGGAAATAAGGTAATATTGACATCGGTTGACTTTATCAACTTTTTCATGTACTCATGTACTATTTTTATTGATGGTCATCTAAAAATATTTGGCAACAGTTTTGCGTACAACCCACAGCTATAAGAGCGAGTGAAAAAAGAGGGAGAGAGCAGAGAGGCACAGAGAGTGAGGGAGAGATAAAGTGCAAGACAAAGTGATAGAGAGTCAGAGGCAGAGACAGACAGAGAGTGAGAGACAGACTCTGCAAGACAGACAGAGATAATGAGAGAGACAAAGCCGAGGCAGAGAGAGACAGATAAAGTGAGAGACGGAGAGAAACAGGGAGGGAGACAGAGTGCAAGACAAAAAGAGAGCCAGAGAGAAAAAACAGACAAAGTAGAGGCAGAGACAGACAGACAGAGCGAGAGAGACAGACGGACAGACAGAGCGAGAGAGACAGACGGACAGACAGAGCGAGAGAGACAGACGGACAGACAGAGCGAGAGAGACAGAC
>JBCNYH010000025.1:8770785-8784687 GCA_039654325.1 Tandanus tandanus
CACACACACACACACACACACACACACACACACACACACACACACACACACACACACACACACACACACTCTCACTTTAATCCCACTTGCTGGGAAATTGCCCCTGTCTGATTACACTTGGAAAAGTTTTTTTGGGGTTTTTGCTGGTGATGAGTTTGTGAATAAAGGATGTTAGACACAACACACAGCAGGACTCCAAGCAAGCAGACTGTGATTCTGTCTGTAAAAAAAACAACAAAAAACAAAAAAAACAAAACAAAACAAAACAAAAAACCACTACCAGGAACAACATTTTTATTCCGAGCCCCGATGGAGTGATCTGTACAGCACAATTACAACAAGCCCATAGGTGGGGTACAACTTGAGCATCTTGCCAGACCATTGCAGGGCAAACACACACACAACCATTCACACTCTCACTCACACCTAGAGGTGATTTGAAACAGCCAATTAGCCTACTGTGCATTTTTTTGGACTGTGGGAGAACACCGGAGAACCTGGAGTAAACCCATGCAAACACATGGAGAACCAACTCAGGCCTTCTTGCTGTAAGGCGGACGTGCTAACCACTGCACCACGATGCTGCCCCATATTTTATATTTGCCTACAATAATAGTGGAGCTCCGTGGATCACCATAATCATTGAATCTATCTTGGATGGTTGTTTTGTGTCTGTGCGTCACTGTATTGAACTAACCCATCGACCTCATTTTGAATGGTTGTCACATGTCTATGCATTGCTGATTTGATGCTGATTGGCTGTAATGTTTTGCTGAAGTGCATGATGATGGTTGCAAGGATGCTGATACTCGCCTATGCATTACATATAACATAATATAACACAATATAACACAACTCACAAAGATTTTATGGAGAGCTCTGCCTTTACAGTAAATTTACTGTAAAATCTGGACATTAAACTTTGTACTTTGTTTGAAACTTTAGTGATAAGACTTAATCTAGACATGATGAGACTCGAACTTGAGCTTATGAGACTTGGGAAAAATGCCCAAATCTCAAGTCAAAATAAGACTTTGATATACTTGAGGACTAAACTGGACAGTTACTTAGAAGACTAAAGTCTAAAGACAAGTCTTTGATTAACTTGATGTGAACTTGGACTGGGTCTTAAATTGGACGTCAACCGTGACTTAGACTTAATTCAACTTGAGATGTGTCAAAAAAATCTCAAATCATTGGGGAACTTGAAAACCTCAATTTGGACCTGAGCCTTAGTCCTGAGTCCATACATTGGATTTGAGTACGTAACTTGTGAAACTTGGACTGAAGACCTCGTTTGAAACTCAAACTTGCTGTTTAAATTTTAATAGAGCTTACAAGATACAGCAATAAAATTCTCAACTCCAAGTCTCAGCTCAGCTAAGATCCAAGTAAATTCTTCATCTTGGAGCTTGAGAGTTAAACTTAAGATTCGATTTAAACTTGATACTTCAACTAATAGAACTTATAAAACATGGCAATTTCGGGTCTAAGTGTCAAGCTAAGATCCAAATAAATTCTTCAAATTTCACTCGAGGACTTGACTTGAACTTGTGACAGTTGGATTTGACTTGAATTAAACTTGAGGAATCAACTTCATTTTTAAGACTTGAGTTTAGGAAAGCAACTTGGGAACTGAACTTAGATTTGAGTTTGAGAATTAGACTTGATACTTGAATTAGATTTGGTTATTGGGTAATAAAGTCTCAGGTCCAAATCTTAATCTCAAGTCTAAACAAATGAGCTAAAATTGACTTGTGGCCTCACTATGATCTTATGAGTCTTGGACTTGATTTAAAGTTATGAAAGCTCGGAAAGCTGAGTTTCTGAGTGTTCAGTTTGGAGCTATGAGTTAACATTTCTTCCCTAAAAAATAGTCACACTTAATTATATAATCATCCCTGAGACCCTTGAGTAGCAGATTTGGACTTTGGGCGTAACTAGGAATTGAAGGTTAGTGACCTGACAATGTTTGGGTGGCACGGTGGCTTAGCGGTTAGCACTGTTACTACACAGCAGGAAGGATTTGGGCTCAGATTTCATGATTGAGTAGGGTCCTTCTGTGTGGAGTTTGCATGTTCTCGCTGTCTGGGTTTCCTCTGGGTGCTTTGGTTTCCTCCAACGGTCAAAGATTAAGTCTGGCTGCTTAAACTGGCTACTTTAACTCCCTTGGAGGTGTGAATGTGGGAGTGAATGGTTGTTTGTGTCTGTATTAGCCCTATAATAGACTGGTGACCTGTTCCGGGTGTAACCCCGCCTCTCAACTAAAGTCAGATGGGATTGGCTCCAACTTCCCCATGACCCTGACAGATAAGCGGTATAGACAATTGATGAATGGATCTTTTGGCTTATTTTATCCCACCAGGTTTAATCTTGTCAGTTATTTAAAGGTTTAGATGTTTTTCTCTATTGTTGACTTTATTTATTGTATTTTTGTCAGTGGATAAACTATATAAACACTTGACTGCTGGATAAAGGGCCTTTAATCAGAGAGCGAGATTGTAAAAGAGCAAGAGACCCTACTCTAAGTGCTCTAAGAGGCTATAATCACACCTTGTGGTTGCAGAGGAGCATAGAGCCTCATGACAAATTTTAGGTTTAATGAGGACGTCTCTGAATTGCAGACCGACTAGTGGCTCTCTGACAGTCTGCATACAGAACAGGCTAAAATGTATGTGTTAATCTAACACCAGTGGCGGCTCACCTCTTTGCGATGGCCCTGTTTTATTAAGCGCACATGCTAATGCTCATCCTGATGAAAAACATTTTGTTGTTGACTTTTATTGCCTTATTCAGGAAATGGATTGCAGGAGAGGGGAATGAGGGCGTGCATTTTTCATGACTAAAGCCGTTTAAGTGATTCGTTTGGAAAACCCTGGACTGTATAATGCATTCTTTCAAACAAACAACCAGCACAAATTCAACAAGGTCACAAATCAAGAATGTTTCAAATGAGTCATCATCATTTTGATTCATTCTGAATACATGAATAAGAATGTTACAGGATTTATATTCACGGGAGTCGGACATGTGTGTGGAGGAGTTGGGATGACGCAGCACCGGGTTCTCTCACTTTCTGTATAATGTGATGGCCGTGATGATCCTTTATTTTAAATAAACATCTTAGAAACATTTTAGCTGAATAATCTTCAAGACACTTAAAAACCAAATGAATGACTCTAGAAAATCTATCATTGTATTTCCTTTGTGAAGGAATACTTTGGAGAGCTACCGTTATACTGTACTACCCTTTTTTTTTTAAAAAGGAGTCTTAATATTGTATGGTTCTACATAGAATCTTTAACAGTTCCTACCTAGAAACAAACTATTAAAGTCTTAAAGGAACCCATTGACTAGTGAATAGTCTGTGTTTCATCTTCTATTATCAGTTCATTTTGACTGAATACAAAGATTTCCCGATGAAACCACCCAAGCTCATGGGCTTAGTATCTCTTATTCACTTGTTTTACATCTTGTTTTTGTTCTGTGTCTGTTTACAACAACAGGTCTTCTGAAATCAAGTGTTAAGGAACAGATGAAGGCATACGATTTCAAGAAAGAAAAAAAATAAAATAAATAAAAATCAGATCAGTAATCTTGCTAACAGAAAAAAAATAATAAAACCTTTAATAAATTTTTGTTAAAAAGCTTTTAATAAATTTCTGGATTCGGATTGTAATCCAGGATCCAAATGTTACGGCTTCTTGCCAGGCCCATTCCCCATCCCTCTACCACGTTTGGTGAAAATCAGTTCAGTAGTTTTTGCAAAATCCTGATAAAAGTCAAACAAACAAATAAACAGACGCTAGTGAATACATAACCTTTCCCGCCAAGTGGTGGAGGTAATGATTCACTGAGAAGCGTTCTTTGTACGTTTAAGGGATCTAGGTTCTAAATGAGACACCCAAAAATGTTTCCAAGAAGGACAATAAAAACACAAACACTCATACAGCGCAAACCCTTGCCAAGCCCAGCAATTCCCCCATATGAAAATAATGTAAAAAAATGTCCTACCTCACAATGTTAAAGAAACATTAAAAAAATTTATCTGGAATTTGATCCGGACCATCTCCAAAATCTAAAGCAGTCTTCTTTGTCCAACACACAACTTAAGGTACAACATGACATTCTTTGTGAAAGTAATAACCAGGGTTTCAGGTTTTGGAACTATATTGGTTCCTCATGGGTTCTTGGGATGGGTTAATTGTTCTCACATAAAAAATGTTGGATTCCTCTTGGGAAATTTGAGAAAAGTTGTCCACAGGTTTTCAAACTGAAGAAAAATTCACCATGGATGCTGTGCAAACCACCACAGAGCGATGTAGTGAAGCAGGTCCCTGTCTGCTTGGAAATCAGACATTTCCTGGTTCTACTCCACAGAGCTGCTGTCCTCAGTTTCACAACAGAGTAATGATCCGTAATGAGAGCCAAACGGTTCTCTGTGCCAAAGCGTTCGGCTGCTTCTCGAGGGATTTTCATCTGTCGGAGTTTCCACCAGCTTCCTTCCTGAGTGTGGACTAATATTCCATCTGCTTCACGTGGCCACTGTATATCAATTAATGTGTGACTCATACAAAACTCAGAGAAACACAAACCCCTGAGGTTCTGCAGCTTTTTTTCTTTAGAAGCCAAGTGTTATCAGTGTTGAGGACTGTGATAGGAATCTGGGGTCATGGAGAATGTTAGTGCTCAAAAATAACACAACATTAAAAGCAAAACACACACTTTAAATATTGGTCTATGGCACACTTGTAAGCTGAGGCAGGACACAAGCTTGCACCCTCATCGTGTGCTTTACCGAAAGCCAATGAAAGTCTACTGTAAGCGTCAAAACACATTCAGACAGAAGGTACGACATCACAGGAATATTCATTACCAAAATCATAAGCAGGAACCCAAGCCATTCTGAATCAGTATCTATTTCTAAAACTCTCATCTTTGGAGGAAGAAAGAGCAGGAAAAAACAAATGTTCTGCTCTCATCTACCTCTCTTATAAAGGAAGCCACCTATGGATCAGCCTCTACAGCACAACCAGATCCAAAGCCATCAGCAACTCAAAATACACTGGCCAAAAATGCCATAATTGCCATAATTTATTTGGTCAGGTCAAGGCTCAGCAACATTATGGGGCAATAAAATGATGAACGTAGTGAATGACCAGGTTATCCCATCAGTGGACTGTTTCCTTCCCTGATGGTCCGGATATTAAATTGGAGCTGAAATAATGAAACAGTGGTTTAGAGAGCCTGGGGAATCATTTTCTTACAAACTGGCACTACAAAGTCCTGATCTTAACCCAATTGAAAGTCTTTGGCATGTGCTGGAGAAGACTTTATGGAGTGGTTCGAGTTTGTCATCATCGCTTCAAGATGTTGGTGAAAAATGAACCCAAATGGACGGATGTAAATGTTGAGATGATGCTTTAGTTTGTGGAAACATCCCCAGGGCGATTACTTGCTGTAATCAAAACTAAAGGTGGTCCAACAAAACATCACAGTGCACAACAATTTTTTTTGGCCAGACAGTGTATCTTCAGGAGCCTTTCTCCAGTAAACAGTTCCTAAATCCATGGGGCTCTACAAAGGCAGGCCAAGCGTGACTCTGATTCACTGGCTTATTAAAGGCAGAAAGGATGAGAATCCTCTGGGTCTAGGGCAGACTGATTAACCAGTGACAGCGGCCACTCTAAGTAGGCTGTACAGCTTGGAGTTTAATTTATATGGTAATTTGCATTTCTCCCAGCTTCTCTGGTGTAGCCACGTCTGTCCAGTATCGGCTATAAAGCTGTTCATTTACGCTAACTGCCACAGTGGCTTTAAGAACATGTACAGCATTGTTTAAATGTGTAGACTGATGAAGCTCTCCTATTCTGTGTGTAAAAGAATGCTACACTATGGCTAGCACAAGGATGCTAATCAGGTCAGTCTTCATTAAGGGTTACTTCTAAGCTTTTCCATAGGTTCTATGTGGAAAGGGGAATCGTAAAACCTGTAAAAATTCCCCCTTGATGGACAACAGAAGAACATACTAGAATGTAATACTTCTTCATCTTCAGTGACGCCTTTACCCTGGTCAGGGTCAGGGTGAGACTAAATCCTGGGTGGAAGCCAGTGCATAACAGTACACATATTTCCACACACATTCAGACCTAGGGACTATTTGGGGTGGGCAGTCTACATCCTGACATGTGACAGAGTTAAGGTTCCATTGTTAGGGTTGGGGGTTCAAGCCTCCAGCACCACCAAACTGCCACTTTTGGGCCCTTGAGCAAGGACCTTAACCCTTCTAATTACTTTAACCATCTAATTTGCACCCAGCCTTCCTATCAAACTGGGATATGTGGGAAAAGAATTTCACTGTGCTGGCAAATCAAGGTTTCTTCTTCTTGTTTTAAGATTCACTCATTTTTCCATTATTTGTACCACTTATCCAGTTTAGGATCGCGGGGAAGCTGGAACCTCAGAAGACACTGGGCAAAGGAGGGTACTCCCTGAACAGCTTGAACATTCACTTACACTTACACCTACCAAAAATCCAGAACCCGCAGCACCCAGAGGAAACCCATGCAAGCACAGAGAGAACATGCACACACCACACAGAAACAGCCTTGCTGACCACAGGGCTCAAACCCAGGAGCATCTTGGTGTGAGGAGTGAGTGCTAATCGCTACGCCATCGTTCTCCCCTCTTTTTATGGGATATGGAAAGAAACTAAAGAATCCAAGGAAAACAACTCTGGAAAAGTATGGGAGAACTGACGGATTACTCATTTTAATTTAGGATCAAGGATCCAGAACAATTCCAGACACTTGTAGAGTTGATTCCAAGTTGGAGTGGAGATGTCCAAGTGGCTCCTGTTGGTTTATATTGGTTTGTCTGCTTTAATGATCCGTCCTAATGAAGCCTCCACATCATAAAACATCCTAAAATTTAAAGCAATTCCAAGCCAGCGTTCTTGGGTTGTACACTTCCATATCAGAAGTTTAATAACCTGTAGATTATGCTCCTTCCCTGAATTCAACAACATACCCCATGACTCTAGTAATAACAATAACTCCCAGCATACTTTGCAATAAAATCAACAAGACCTGTGACCTACAAGGATCAGGTTTCACTCTAGCAGCCCACACAGTAAGAGAAGATCAATAAAATAAAATCATCTCCTTCATACTCCATCTCTCCATCTTCTTTGGAGTGAGATCCAAAAGCGCAAGAGGAGGAAACTAACCCAGGAAGTCAAGATTTTTTTTTCTGAAGCACTTTTGTTCAACACTTCAGTCCATTGCCAGATAAATTATGCAGTAATGGAGTTAATTTACCCTTAAGCAGGAAACCCAGACTTGTTGGACACGTGTCATTAGACAAGCGAGTTGAGAGATTATTAAAAGACAATGTCATGTCGAAATCTGGATAAGGATACGATAAATTATTAAAGATATGTACAGTACCTCATAATAACCTAATAACAAGGTCTCACCCATCCTTCAGAACATAACCGCACATGCATACTGCAAATATGTTCCTAAGAACTGCTGCTGCAATCATAAAGATGGTCCGGTGGTCATCCCAGAACTTTTTACAAATACATACCAAAAATATTGCGTGGATCATCATTTTCAACCTTGAGGGACACACTTCACTTGTTTCATAAGATTTCTTGGTGCATGACTGAAGCATGAACTCCACAGAGATCCAATTAAAATCAGTGTTTGCATCATGTGATATTTATCTAACGGAAAAATACGCAAATGAAATAAATAGATATACTCGTTATTCTCTGTTTTGCAGTTACAGCTAACTGATCAGTACAGCAAAGAAGTAAATAAGGTAAAGCAATGTAAAGAATCTGCTTCAATCTGCTTGGCTGAAAAGGGGCGTGGCATAGAGGGAGGGGCATGATCGTTGTCTGACTAAGCACTCAGATTAAGCTCATTTTATTAATAATTACCCATGAACAGTTAGCATCTTTAAAAATCAGAACTGATCAGTTACTCATATCTAATCAAACTAAGGATTTTTGAAAGAGACGTACACCACTGACCACGCCTTACCTGTAACCAGCTCTCGGATATCCACGTCTGAGGTTTTCCTCAGCAGACGCACCAGCGCTGGGATTCCTCCACAGTTCTTCAGAGCAATCTTGTTGTCGTCGTTAGCTTTCCCATAGACAAGGTTCCTCAGAGCTCCGCAGGCACTCCGGTGCACCTCCGCCATCCGATGATCCAGCAGGTCCACCAGCAAGGGGATTCCACCCTGCCTCCGGATCTAAGGGACAGAGAGAACCTCTGATATTCCATATTTGACAGCCAGTTCTAACTGTTCTAGATGCAAAAGATATCTTACCTGTGCTTGTTAATCTAGTTTAAATGTTGTTAAATAAATTTCATATTGAACATTATTAATAATAAAACAGTAACAATATTAATTTCATATATTCTCAATGTGTAAAAAAAATTGGCCTTTAAAAGGCTATAAAAAAGGGGTCTCTGACCCCTGGATAGAGCATATTATCTATATAATATAGCATATTATCTACCTTCCTCAAGACTTTGGCTCCAACCCTAATCATGCACATCTGACCATCTGAATAAGTTTTTCTTCAGTTAAAAGAGATGTGTTAGATGTTGGTTGGAGATAAAACCTGCAGCAAGGTAGATCTCCAGGAACAAGGCTGGAAACCACTGCTGTAAAACATTTATAATGGTAAAGTCCAGTGTTTTGGACAACAACAACAAGAACTAAAAAAAACTTTAGATTAGTAAAAAAAAAACCTCAATACATAGAAAAGTTCAGTGCAAATCCTAAACCTTATTTTAATTGTTATTATTATTTATGTTGTTGTTGTTGTTGGTGGTGGTAAGTAACTAAGTAAATAAATAAACATTTATCTGTTGACTCCTGTTAATGTGATTTTCTAAAAATTTGTGTTTCATTCTTTAATTTTTTTATGTTAAATATAAAAAAAAGGATTAAATTTTTGTTAAAAAATCATTTTAAAAATATTTACTGAGCCTTTAAAGGTAAATTTCAGAACAAGGTAAGAATTAAGCATATTATTTACATGATACATAATATGTATTATATGCATTTTTAATAAAAATAGAAAATAATTCACATTTTCTTCAATAAAGATTTACTGTATCTGTGTAAAAGTTAAATAAAATTATTTATCTAAAAAATATATTTTGTGATTGTCCTAATTTTCAAAAGCCTTTCTTTTATAACCTGACAGCAGATATGCAATTGATTTTATGTTTGAATAAATAAATAGATCAATAAAACTTGTGAATTAAAAATAATCTCCCTCAGCTGACTGTCATGCAGGATAATTCCAATGATGAATCAAAGCAAATGTTAAATGTAGAGGAAGGATTTTAATAACTGCAAGAGTTTTCTCAAACTCAGTCATGAAACAAAATGCAGCAGGGATCAGCTTCTGAATCATCCTTGTGAGAACAAACAGCGTGACTAAGTCTCAGTCAACAGCGTCTTTGTGCTGTGCATCAATCAATTAAAGCAAGCCAAGTTCATTAAAGAGGCGGCAACGGAGTGCCAAGTGTTCCTGAGAGAACGCCGCTCAAAATCACAATGACTGACACCTAACTCCTACTTTCGCACTTATTTACTCGGTTCAGGCCTCTGCCGCTTCCAGAAATTAGCACATAAACAAGTCCGACACGTTCTAGAATTCTCACAGCACTTCAGAGTTTCTCTTCTCGCTTATGTTAATATACGTCAAGAGCACTCGGCGTATACCTCCAGGAGTTATAGCAAAGCGTTTAAGAGGCTTAAGCCTAGCTCACATGTGAGCAAAAAATTTGGTGCGAATTCAGAGTGGCTTGAATACGAGCGAAGAGCTTCGGAAGCAGTTCGGCCCTTTTTGCTTGTTTTTGAACGGTTCAAGCGACTGATTTTTTTACAAAGAAAAACCCATGAAATTATGACACACATATTATAAAAATATAATATTTCTAAATATAAATGGTTGTTCCGGTGTCAGTGTACTTACTGCTCAAGCTGCTTTTCACAACACACAGAGGAACGCGCATTTCAGTTCTGTTCCATTTACGCTAGGATCTGATTCTTTGGGATGTATTACAGGGAACATATGGGAAATATATATAGGCTATGCAGTGATGTATTGCTGTATTTTTTTTTATATTTACTTTTCCTGGAATTACTAGTTCAACTTGGATTTCCCACATAATCTCTCCTCTAATATAATACGGGATTTTCCCTTATCAGCGCGAGTCGGAAAGCTGATCTAGTCTGTTATGCGCGTCCAAAATATATAATAAATCCCCAGATTTAATTAATAAAAACCTCTAACAGGTAATTATGCTCCGATCTGACATGGAACGAACGCATCTTAGAGGAAGGCGCAGGTTTTTCCACACACACGTCCGCACTTCATCTTCAAACAGTAATATAATACAAAATAGTGCAGACTGAAATAGCGGCTGTCCCATAAACCAAAGCTGAGCAGCTCATGCTGGAATACACAACTTATTCACCCGGACCCACTGGACTCGAGACAATCAAATGGAGGGTACATGTAAATTATACAGGGAAAAAAGGAAGAAAGCACTTGGATTTGTTTTATTTCCATTTTAAGGGCAGGTTCAATACAATACATGACACCCAGCCAGTGCAGGGTTACGGATCCTTAATGACAATCTATATTGAAGGTTTTTGATAAGACCTCGCATTTTTTCGGCCAGCCGAAACCGATAACAACCGAAAAAAGTTGCACTATTTCGCCCTATTTCGCAGCCATATCACTTACATGTGAGTACACCCTTAAGAGGCTGGAATGATGACATGCATGTGTTCATGTTGAGATTCAGAAAGTTTGGTTTGAAGCGTAGTTAATAATTATTATTTTCCTCATGCACTAGGTGACGCTTCATTATATGGCTTTTAAAACCCCCAATCATCATCAAACTTTCTGAATTTTAATTGCAGAAAGAATCTTAAGTGGAACCCCTGCACAGGTACCCATATCACGTTAGGGGGCAGCCGTGGCCTAATGGTTAGAGAAGTGGGTTTGGGACTGAAAGGTTGCTGGTTTGATGCCCAGATTGGCAGCAAAAATGTGTGGTGGTGGGGGAGTGAGCAGCACCTTCCCCTTCCTCCACCTTCATGGCTGAAGTGCCTTTGAGCGAAACACCTAACTGCTCCCTGGGTGCTGCAATGTGGCTGCCCACTGCTCTGAGTGTGTGTGTGTGTGCTCACTGTTTATGCGTATGTGTGCTCACTTTGGAAGGGTGAAATGCAGAGGCAAATGTCTCTTGTGGGATTAATATAGTATATCCAAATCCAAAAAAAACCCCATGAAGAACCATGTTGAGAACCATGTTGAGAGTTAAAGCCTCTGCTGGAATTATAGCCAGAATTACTTCTCAGTAGATAATGGTCGATGCTTTTTTTGCCTTACGTGGGTCAATCGGCATTATCCTGTAAGTCTTCCAGGTACTTTCATAGGAATACTTGAGAGCTGTGGTGCTACACTGAGAGCCGGGTAGGCGTGGCTTCTATTCCTAGAAATTTATATGTGTTGAAATTGGCTGTGGCCACCAAAATCCAATGGAATAGCCATGGTAGTCCCAACCACGCTTCTGGTTCTCTCAACTGGCTTTGTGAGACCTTAGCATTAGAGATTAGATCATTCACCCTCATTCTGGATCTTTTATCTGGTTTCCTCCAAAAGGCCATAGAGTACTAATGGATGACTTTGTGAGAGTTCTGTGAAAACAAAACGCCACTTCTTGACCTTACAAGCTTGCAGACTTCCCTACTACAGGAAGATTACTACTCCTCACTGAGTTCCTCTCACTGTTATGACCAATCACAGATTTAGCCTCATGGTGTGTTTGTTCATGGAGTTATACCATATTGTTCATGGCAACCAGCACCACATACGCTAAGGGCTTAACTTGGGCATGTTTCATTCCTGTCTGCAAATTGTTGGAAAATGGAAAAGAAAAAAAAACCAATACACCGGGCACACACACACTCCGCGAAGAAATTTAATGGGAGACTAGAGGAAACTAATTAACCCTAATGCCCCTTTCTCATCGACGCTACCTGACCCGTGGAAGTTCACGGAAATGCTTCCACAGAACACCACAGAGCAACATGTGATTGTCATCGTGTGTATCGCAAGTTGCCGCGGGGAACCGTCAGCACCGCAGCCTTGAGCACAGACGTGCAGACAGTCACACAGACGTGAGCAAAACCTGGAAAACTCCACAGAGACAGAACCATGAGCTCAAGATCCAAGAGTCTAAACAAAGTTAGATTTAAATTCTTATGCAAAAAAAAATAAATATATATATCTAAATAAATAAATAAATACAAGGAAAACACGAGTAATCGGGGAGCGCAATCCCCCATATGAACAAAAATGTGAAAAATGTTACGAAATCCTTTTAAATCTGCTGAAAATTATTAAATCTAACAGCCTTCCCTGTCCAAACCCTGCCTCTGGTAGACATTTCATAAAAAGCCACATGTAACTTTTTTGCGTAATCCTGCTAACAGGCAAAGCAAAACAAATCATGGGTAAAACATAACCTCCTTGGTGCCGGTAATTACAAGCTGTCAGCTTTTGATCCAGAACTTATGAGTAAAAGCCTTGTCTCCATAGTAATGGATGGTTTCTTTTCTACAGCATTCTGAGGATTATTAATTCTTTTGTTTGTTTAAAATCTAATCCATTTCCAGTTGGGAGATATTACCTGAGGTCATCCTGAGCTTTAAAGTAGCCCAATAACTTACCGGGTATATTAAACAAACAAGAAATACAGTGTTATCTCTTGGAGATAAAATGGAATAAGCCACAATGTCTTTCTGATACCTTTTGCTTACTCCTGTACTTGAGTCTCAATGACCCCTGTAGTGGACACAATTATATTCGGAAACATCGCCAACTTCAAAAGCGTGGAACACCTGATCTAGGACTTTTCCACTTTTTAAGAATTAATGTTGCACTGCCAAGTTATCGCGCCTGCATTAGCTCTTTCCTCAGGTCACGATGTTTTGTTGTTGTTATTGTTAACAGACACAGAACCAAAACAAGATGTAAAACAGGTGAACAAGAGATACTAGCTAGGTCTGTGAGCTGGGGTGGTTTCACCAGGAAATTTTTGTATTCAGCCAAAATTAATTAATAATGGAAGATAATGCACATCGACTATTCACTACTAATAGGTGCATTTAAAAGAGATCCTGTTCTTTCAAATCATCATGCATCAAGTGACTAAGGATTATCTAGAACATGAGCGCACACCAGGCCTGGACTGGCAATCAGGAGTACCAGGAGTTTTCCCGGTAGGCCAGTGTACTTTGGGGCCGGTCTAGCCGGGGAAATGTGTGTGTTACAAAGCAGTCCAGTCAGACGCAGTGTGGCCCCTTTGTAGCACGGCAAAGGCCCGCCCACTCTGAACAATCCGTGGATGTTTACAGTTTCCCCTTGTAGTCACATGGTCCCGGCCTGCCCATCATTTGTCCCCGTGGGTAAACGCATGCAGCCTGCCTGGGGCCTGCCCATTCTCTTTTAGCTGCTAAACATTGCTAAGCATAAAATGATGGACAAGCCACAAAAACGTAAGAAAAGGGGAGCTAGGAGAGAAAAAACTAAAGAGTCTTCATCCTGAGGCTGCCAGCTGTGCAAAAACTCATTTGAGAGCCATGTGAGAGCACAAGATCCTGATCTTGCCAATTGCCAACCCTTTTGGCTACTTTGCTTTTTATGCAATGTTTAAAATTGTAAACAATTGACAGACATTTTATAATTAAATGTGAATGAATGAATTTATCTGCTTTTATTTATTCTTTACCCATTTTTATTGTATTGCAGCTGCATGTGAGTGCATGGAGATGACTGAAGTGGTTGTAGCA
>JBCNYH010000025.1:8853857-8876504 GCA_039654325.1 Tandanus tandanus
TGTGTGTGTGTGTGTGTGTGTGTGTGTGTGTGTGTGTGTGTGTGTGTGTGTGTGTGTGTGTGTGTGTGTATGTGACACAGCTCAGCTTAAGAAGTGCTCACTCATGAGTAATAGCTTGTCAGAAGGAATATAGAGCAGCCCTATTTTTAGGAGCTAACACGGTCGTTCATTTCCTCTTTTTATCTCTGTTCATCACTATCATGGATAAATTAGCATTAACATCTGCTCACACAGAGAGGTGAAGCGATGGAGTGATAGCATGACAGACAGACGGCCAAACTGGAAGCTTGGCATTGGCATCATGGGTCATCTCTGTGTGTCGTTAGGTTATTTAACATGTCTGTTGTTTGAAAATATAGAAAAGTCTCCTTTTTTGCTACTTCTTAAAATAATCAGGGCCTGAGGTCTGTTCCTGCATTATGGTAATGTCTGGGCTGTACAGATGGCCAGCGAGGTCGAGCTCATAAATCCAAGGGGCGAGACGATCGATAGGAGCATGGAGGAAGGATCCCCGAGTCTGAGCTCTCACCACAACATATAATGAGATACGGACTTATACAAAGAGCAGAAAAAATATACAACATACAAGTGGTGAGGATCTGGTATACATTGGGTGAAGACAGAAATCATGATGTATAATTGAGGGACCTAAATGCAGCTATGTTTTAGATAAGCATTACAGAATGTACTATATAACATTTTAACAATTATTCACCTCAGGCGAGGCGGATATCACTAAATCGATACACAGGAACATAAGAAAAGCAAACTAAAACAAGATTTTTATGGTTATTTTTACATTTTAAAACATTTCATTCGAGCATTATCCAGAGTTTGCAGGGTGGATAATGTCTACTAATTACATAACACATGAATGGCACATTATTATTAAAACATTATCTTTTATTTAGGAGATTTTCTGTTTGGTGGAAAGACATCAAGTAATTATTGATATTGCATCATTACTCTCCCCCTCATTGTCTCACTTTCAGCACTTCCTGGTCATCACAAAAACCGATAAAGTCACATGTAGTGAAAAAACGTCTGATTCTTGAACAGAAAAAAAGATAAAGTTCTTTGCATGAAATACTACAATTCTATATTTTGTTGCTTTTTGTGTCTAGGATGAATCAGAAATGGTGCTAGCTGTGTAGCATGCTAACCACAAAGAGCCCATTAATGCTAACTAGTTAGCTAGCAACACAGTAACGGGTATATCTAAAGAACTGGACGCATTCACACACTTTAATTCACTTTAAAGCACCAACTGCTAGTACACACAGCTACACAGCACACAGTGACTTTTGCATTAGTCATAGGCATCAGCTCTTCTTACTGTCTGGTCTCTCAGCAGGGTAACCTTCTCTCTCCCAAGTATCCAAGACCCCACACTGTCTACTCGTGTTTTGTATGAATATCATCACTCATCTCATTCATTCATTTGCCGAACCGCTTAATCCTACTAGGGTCGTGGGGAGGCTGGAGCTGATCTTAGCTTACACTGGGCAAAGGCCATTGCAGGGACGACACACACACACACACAATAATTCACACTGACACCTAGGGGCAATTTGGAACAGCCAATTAGCCCAATGTGCATGTCTTTGGACAGTGAGAGGAAACCGGGGTACCTGGAGGAAACCTACACAAGCATGGGAAGAACATGCAAGCTCTACACCCGAACCCAGGACCTCCTTGCTGTGAGGTGGACTTGCTAACCACTACACCACCATGCCCCCTTTTGTGACTATTCTGAAATGAATAAAGAAACAATTATAGAATTCGGTTATCGTATGCTAGTAGACAATATGCCTCCCGCAAATGCGGGATATACTATTAAATATGGCTTCATCTTTATGTCTCAGCGACTATTTAGTGATATTCACCTCATTTCACAGCAAATAACTGTTATATATAAACCAATCAGATTGCACGTATATACTTAATTTGCACTTGCATACTGTTAGGTCTTCGTATAATGTAAATGTGTTTATTTTAATAAATAACTAGAAGAGTAATTGTAGTTTGAAGGGTTTTTTTTGTTTGTTTGTTTGTTTGTTTTTTGCCTTATTAGAGCACCAGGTCAGGCCTATAGGAAGCTTCTTACGTATACTTATTTCTTATTATAAACAAACTCTTGCCTTTGCTGTGATGATCTGGAATGTTCCTGCAATAGTGACCTTTCAGTGGCCTTCATGCTCTATTAAACCACTATATATGTGATGTTTGCCACGCCCAACACACTCAACCCATATCTTCAGTAGCTCAAGCAGTAATGATAAACATCTTTTCCTGTTGAAACCTTCAAACTTATTGTGTCAAAATGACATTTACCTTATAAACATGCCACAATGCCTCAGTGCTGTGATGTAAAATAGGCACCAAGAAATGAGGAAAGGAAAGTACTAAACAAAGGACAAACATCAGGGATCCAAAGAAAACCTCCTTTCAGAGTAGAGCTAAAGCTTAAATCAGGATCACTCTTATCTGCTCCAACGAGAAGAAAATTGCTCTATGTAAGGTCAATAGGCCGCAGTGTACATGTTTGTAATCCCTTTCATCTTCCTGACAAATCAACAGACTTGTAATAATCTCATGCAGAGGCGTTTAAGCATGCTAGCTGGTCTATCATAGCCTAGCCGACTCAACCGCAGAAAAAGCGGTTTGTTTTGACCCTGTAGCTCCTTAATTAACACGCTTTCTGAGTAATCTCACATTTACACTGCTCTCTGTGAACGTTCCGTCAGTTTCTGTTGTTGTCGATTTGAAGGTCATTTGCAGATAACGCCATTTTCAATAAGGTTCAGTAAAGTCTTGTAATTGTGCTTTCACTTTTACAGCCCTAATTGGTCCACTGGGCTTCGGTTATACAATTTCAGAGATGTGACGGGAAAGAAGACGTGACTGAACTACAACGTTTTGTACGATTAAACTGTCGGAATATTGCCAGACTGCTCTTCTGTTCTTTTTGATGACTCTGTTAGTCTCAGAGATATGACTTGCTGAATGTTTTGAACCTCTTTTATGTGCTGTGAATCTGATAATCTCGGCATGCAGACATCCCTCATGCATATGCATGAATCAGAAGGTAAACATCACTCCGAAGCTCCAATCTGTCCCATGCTTTCTGCATCTTATCCAATTTTTGGTCATTCCAAGTCCTTCGATCATGGCTAAGTATTGTATTTGCTCTGATAATGGGCCATTCACTCAAACAGCTTGACCTTTTAGATCTGAATCTCTCATATATTCCAGGAAGATGAAGTGAGTTTCAGATGCAGCAAACTGATAAGAGATGTAATGCAGCCCTAAACAAACCAAGCTCCTGCTCTGTGGCAACATTTCTCATATAACAGGGAATGTATTTCAATTAAAAAAATGGATTTGGTATCAGAAAATAAACAGATTATCTGATTTGTATATAATGAAAAGGAAAAGTGCGTAGGTTTTGTGACGTTGTGGGGCTTTTTTTCCTTTAAAAGCCCTGGAAACTTTGTTGTGGTGCATGGCATCGTGACTCTATAAAATACCATGACATTTTAAACCAAAATTTGGTTTTCTCTGCTAGTAAACTAAAACTGGGTCTTCAGAAAAATATTTTTGGAATTAGTTTTTATACCACAGCTATTATACTTAGCTTGGAAGATTTCTTGAAATCATCGTTGTAATTATGATGGACCACTATAAGCAAGTAAGCAAGCATACCTAGCAATATTTTCGTTTGTAGTAGCACAGATACTCCAAGTATGTTGACTTCTTAAACCATGTCTTGTTTTTACTGCATGCTGGCACATGATTTACAATGAAGACATGCTTTCAGCGAAAGATTCCCAAATCCCTCGTAATGCCGAAGAAGTAACAGCTCTGGATCACTGACTTTATTCTGGCGTGTTCTTTATGGTGTGGGCTTTTAGCACTTAATTTTTTTCCTTCTCCCTGACCTGCTTCCTCTGATTCTCATTAACTTGGTTATTTCAGAAGATCAGCTTTTGGGGCTCCTGTGTGGTGCAACAGAAAAGTGTTTGCTCTATAATTTCCCAATGATGTCACAGCCGTCTGTGGCCAGGAGCCCAAGAGAACATGATTGGCTGGGCTCCTAGGGATAGAGGGATGGAGGGATGGCATATGCTGTCTCTCCTGCCAATCACAGCAACACTAGGCAATCATGGGCATCTGTGAGCTCATGCATAAGAGCATCCCCTGAGTGCGTAACACTGCACCTGATGTTACACGAGCAGACGTTTCAAAAATTGTGGTTGCCTAGTATGATGTGCCTCAAAGGAAGCATGTGGTGACCTTTGACCTCCCTAGTTGGTAGCTGTCGTTTGATAGGGAACAGATATCTGATGCTTAGGTACAGATCATGACCAGGACTAAATTAGGGAGAATAATGCACACTATTAACCATTACTATAAACAGTTACTGATGTGCTTATCTTTTGATATGTTCTATATTACATGGATGTGACAAAATTAGTAAAAACAATCTCTCATTTGAAGATTTATTGAGAGGGGTGGGGCCTGACGTTTCAAAGTCACTTTAGGTCAAAGGTTACTGTCCCATATGAAAGTCCATATGTGGTATCTTATTAATGTTCCATAGTAATGGTATGTCTCCATATCTCCAAACATTTGTGACCTTGCTCTGACCTTGACCTTGACATTCCAAAATCAAATCATCGCTGGGACTCAGGTAGGGTCCCCACCAAGTTTGGAGAAAATCAGTGCACGGGTATGGTCAATATTTTGTTCGCAGTCAAACAGATTTACAACGTTACTGAATACAATTACAGCGTTTTGGTGGAGGTGCTAATCCAACCAAAAAATGTCAGTCATGATCAAACATTGACCCTGCCTGCAAAAAAATAAAATAAAAATCAAGTTGTGACAGACAATTGGCATGTTTCTAGTTTGTGTTTATGTGATTTACACTCCTGTACAGAATTGAACGAGAAATTCAGAAATCTTCCGAATAATATATCACAACTCAGTTCTATGGGACTTTTATCCTAACGTTATATGTAAGATATTAATCAGACAGTCACACTTCACACTTATTGAGCTTTTGACTCAATTTCACTTCAAGAAAAAAGTTCCACTCAGCAGGACCACCTTACACGCCACCTAAAATGTCTCCTGCTCTGCTTTTATCCAGACTCGCTAATTATATAAGAGTTAAAGCTTCTCATCAAGTACTTCTGCTGAAATTACCCATTTGCATGGAATGAGTAATTAGTATGTTTTGAAAGATCAGCATATAAAAGAGGTGTGATATCTCCAGAACAAATATACTTGCATTAAAAACTACACACTGAAGCATTTCCCTGAGCAAAAGCTCTGAATTTCGAAATAAACCATCCAGAGATTTTTTTTTTTTGAACAGAGGTTCCTAAAACATATAAAGAGGTCACACCGATCACACCGGCAAGCTTTCTCAACTCTATTCAACTTAGGCATGATGATAAAGTAACAAATCCAAACAACAGGCTGGAAGAATTCCATTGAGCAATCCTAAAATGCAGCTTTAGTTCCTTCCTGCGATTATTGTTTAACAGAAAAGTTCCTTAAAATATTCAAGAAGAAAATTCAGCCCAGTGTTTACTAATGTACCCGGGGAAGTCTATTTCCACTGCAGGAAATTTTGTAATGTTTCCACAACTGAAACCAGGACAAGTTAAGGATGGGCGCTCCATTCCACAAACCTTTTCGTGACTGCGCTCATAGCTATGGAGGACCTCATGATATCTACCTCATAAGGGTAGGTAGGCATCATGAACCAAGGAACTTTGTGAAGAACATTTGCCAAGTTTTAACTGCAGCAACCACTGGAGGAATAATTTTAGTTCTTAGTCCATAGTTCAAGGAACCTCAGGATTCTCACGATGGAAAGGTTGAAACCTTATGACTGCAGCTATATAAAATGATCACATAGGACATCAGTGGTTCCTTCCGGCAACATCAGTCCTTGCACCTTGTCAAAGTACGTGCGAGTTCTGCGACACTGTACATGCTCAGAGATATGTTGCCTTCCTCATTGACTATTCCATCCTAGTACTGACTTGAACTCACTGGATTGGCTGGGCTGCATCAATGACCCGTGCAGCATAACACATTATTGGCCAGTGCTGAGCTGCACAAACAACAAATGCAGAAAATATTTATGTATTGAGTTGACAAAAAGTTAGCTGCATAAGGCATTTTGGATTTACCGTCACGCTCCTCTCTAGCAGCATTCTTGTTCTCAGAGTCACTAGAATGTGACGTCTCACTGTCTCCACAAGACTCCTCCCTCTCTTTTTCAAATAGGTAACCATTTACACGCATTTCCTCCAAATTACTAGCCACAGTTGCTTCTTGAACATGTTTCTTTTACTTGTTTACTTGCTTGTTTACTTGCGCTGGACAAAACAGACCAACGAGTTCACGTCTCTTCCAGGAAAAAATTACTGCTAACCATTGGTACAGCCCCGCTAGTAATCCACGAGATAAAATTACACAGTTCTGTGTTTTTAATGGTCATCTATGTTAAAAAAAAGTGTCTGTATTGCTTAAACATATTACATACGCACATATTATGCTGAAAGGATGACCAATTACAGTACTCTTTAAATCAGCCATACAATGGCCTAAACAAGACAAACATTCTCAATGTACTGTATCTGGAAAGGTTCCTGAACTATGGAACAGGAACTAATAATAGGAAATGTGCCTAAAATTCCCGAAAGGATTGAGAAAAGGTTCCTGCAGAAAAAATGTACATTTGCAGGGAAGTTTGGAAAAGGTTGAGCTGACTTTCTTGTTGAAACTCTGTAATTTTATAACCAGACATTTTTCTCTTCTAACTTCAAGGGCCATTTTCGACTCTTAAACCAAAATTGAGGTCTTTTTACTCCATCCTCGTCTCTTCTGAAGCAGCTCTTAAATTCCTGTTCAACTCTCTGGCTTTGACTGTGTGTTATTTAACATTTAGAACACAGAGAGAAAAAGTGCAAATGAGAGGGCGGCATGGTGCTGTAGTGGTTCGCACGTCTGCCTCACGGCAAGAAGATCCTAGGTTCGAGTCCCAGGCTCAGCGAGGTCATTTCTGTGTGAAGTATGCATTTTCTCCCTATGCTTGCGTGGGTTTCCTCTGGGTACTGCACTTTCCTCCCACAGTCCAAAGAAATGCACATTAGGCTAACTGGCTGTTCTAAATTGCCCATAGATGTGAATGGTTGTGTGAGTGTTGCTCTGTGATGGTCTGATGAGCTAGTAAGGGTTTTTTTCTGCCTTTAACCAGTATGGGGTGAGATAGGTTCAAGTGTGGAGATGGAGAAAGAGAGAGAGTCACAGAGACAGAAAGAGAGAGAGAGAGAGAGAGAGAGAGAGAGAGAGAGAGAGAGAGAGAGAGAGAGAGAGAGAGAGAGAGAGAGAGAAATGGTTTAGTGGGTTTATGTAAAAAAGCCTCCAGTTGAAATGAGTGGTGTGTCATATTAGTCGTCTTTGATGAAATGGTTGCACAAAAAAGGCAAACACTCAAGTTTGCTCTCTCTCTCTCTCTCTCTCTCTCTCTCTCTCTCTCTCTCTCTCTCTCACACACACACACACTCTCTCTGCATGTGAGAGTTTGAATCAGAGACTTGAGGGCTCTTCCTCCAGGGTCAGGTTAATCCCTCTTTTATTTACAAAAATGAGACGTTTCCAGAATGTTCTCAGCGATACTGCTGTCGTCGTGCCTCACAGCACACAGTGAGGAAAGCTTAACTGACTTGACTGAGATTTCAGAGAAAAGTACGAGTCCTTTCACAAGGATGCTGATGAAGGAGGAGAACCGCATGAGAGGTGAGTTTAGTTCAGCATGGTTCCTCATCTAAAGCTGGGACACAGGACAGTGCTGGTATTAATCCATAAAGGAACGAAGTATGATAAATTACACTGGGAAAAAAGCAGCATAATGGGCTTTATGGAACACAAAGGAAGGCAGAAACATGCTCTGTTCTGTAATGACGTCTAACGTATATTAATTATATATTATATCATATTATACATTATAAAGGTGTGTGATTCTGACTTGTTTTTCACACCCTTATACACGCTACATGATTGTGTTTTGATTTTAAATGTTAGTCTACAATCTTTGCAAGAGATCACATGACCTGATATGCAAAGTGTCTTCTATAATGCTGGAAGAGAATCGTCTCACCGCTACTATGAATTAAAATTTAAATTGAATTTGAATTTGTGAGGCTGTTGCCGTGCTGCTTTATGTAAAGGCCTGAAAGTGTTTACATATCAAGGGCAGCTCACACACCATTAGTTGGGGCTTTTATTTTCTCTTATTGGGGTCTTTGGAACTCCTCAAAGTTGGAAGTTTATTATGTAAACATGAAAACAATGTCATAGAAGAGGTAGAATTTTACTTCGATCGAAATGTCAAACTCTAGAGATAACAAAGTGGTTTGGGTCTCATGAACATCTGATGTGCTGGAATCCACTCATTATGGTTCTATTGAGGTCCTCGCATCCTGAGGAGTCTTTGAATCACTTTTAATTTCCTTGATCATCAATTGACCAGTCGTATTACTTTAACTCTCCACTTCATCACTGATGTAACTGTGCAGCTAAGTGAGCACCAGAGATTAAAGCTGACTGTACATGTCTTTTAAGCAACCCCCCCAAGAAAAAAGAAAAAAAAAAAAACACATTGTGTGCTTCAAGTGTGTATGATCGAAAAATGTCCTTTGTTTAATTGTCCGTACGGTTAGCACATCTGTGCTTCAAAAGCAGCCCCACACTAAATTACAGCCAGAATTCAAAAACATGCCCTGGGTTAAAACTACAGCTCTGCACTTCTCTATATCATACTAAAATATAATCATATATTTACAAACAAGAACACTCATAGAGTGCAAATCACACCCAAGTCCAGCGATCTCCCAAATGAACCAAAATGGCCAAAATGACGATTTTAAACAATCTTTTAGAAAATTTCTGGATCCTGAATTTAATGCGGTTCATTTTCAAAATCTAATTGAGTCTTCCATGTCCAAAGCTCCAACTGCTTACCACCAAAGAAACATAACCTCCTTGTGATGTCAAATAAAGCTTTTTAACAAGCTAAGTTTCTCCATATTCCTAACAACAGACGGCCTTGTATAAATAAAAAAATAAATCTGTGGGAATATGTAAATCACTTCACTGAATTTTTGGTTGGACTTTTTTTATCAGTGTGTTTGTGATGATTCTGGGTAAAATTTGGGTATAACAAGAATCTGGAGAAGCTTTATTTATAAAATGTATTAAAGCTTTTCTAGGGATGCAAACTTTTGCTCTCAGGAGTATATAGAGTGAAAAAACGTTATATATGTACAAAGAAATGCATAATTAATAATTTAGAAGTGTACAGACTTTCAGTATCATTCTTTGGGGAAAAAATTATAAAAACAAACATTTTATGTAACATTTGTCAGTCAAAAAAAAATGGAAAGCAGGATAAAGAATGAAGCAAAACTTTTCTTAAATACAATTCTAAAAATAAAATAAATAAACTAAAAAGTAAAATTAGTAAAATAATAATTAATAATTAAAGAAAAATAGTTTAAGAAATGGTTAAAAAGAAATTAAAGATCAAATACAGTATTTTTTTAATGGCTGGAATTTATTTGATGTTAGGTTACATGCTTCTAAAAATTTGCATACCAAAGCTAGTTAATGTTATGATTAACAGTCTGAAGTGCAAATGTCAGAGACCAAAGATTTACTTCTGTGCGTTTCATAAAATCCTAATTAACATCAAAGCTAAACTTAACTATGCTTGAACGTCACATTTTACTCAGAAAGACACATCTCTCATAAACTTACATGCCTTAAACTTCAAATTAATTTAAAAGATCAATGAGATGAATGATGGAATGATCCTGGTCTCAGTGGAAATATAATCGAGCAGAATTCCTGAAGATGTATAGCTTTAATCAGATTAAAAATGATCCAGCGTAATGGAAATAATACAGCCTTAATGAGCGCCAGATTTGGAGGGAAAAATTCCCCTTGATAAATAATCTCATGACAAATAATCGCAGTGTCACGAGCATTCAAATCTATTCCACAAAGGCTTGCAGGAACCTTATGCATTACATATTTCACATTCATAAATCATACCCTCATATACTGTAGAAATTTCATGGCTTAAATTCTTCATTTACAAACGCTTCAGTTTGTAACTAAACTTTAAGTCACACACGAGTGACCTGCTGCATACCGTCTCCGCCTGTGTCTACACCTTTATACGTCTTCTTTCTAACAGTGTGAGCTAATGAAATAATTACACTAGAGAGAGGAAGAAGAAATGAAGAGTCTGTGGCTGACATGAACACATTATGGTGGAAATCATTCTGCTTGTGTTAGCATGCCATTAAGCAAAGCATCAATACTGCAAGAGAATTGAGTTTCTTACTGCACATCATGAGATCTGCCTTACAAAGGTCACGGGAATACACTCGGGTACGTCATGAGAGGAAAATAATAGTAGGAGTTGCTCTCCATTGAAACCCGCTGAGTGCATTTAATATTTGAAGGGCTGAGAACCAGAGCTGTGTAACCAACAGAACGCTGTTTTTGAGAAAAATTACAGGAAAGTTTTTGCAAAAAAAAAAAAAAAAAAAAAAAAAAAAAATCAGGGATAATGCTCACGATATGATTTAAGGTCACAAGGAAGATCCACATCTTTCTAAATATTACCTTATCCCATTTTTCTGTTTTTGTGGGTTAGACCACTGTGGCTCTCAGCCATTAATTTGCACATTTAGACCACGTAAAAATAAACAGATAAATAAATAAATAAATAAATGCATACATAATGAATAAATAAAAATAGATAGATAGATAAATAAGTAGAGAGAGAGAGATAAAGCTTCAGTAAACAAACAAATAGATAAATAAATATTTATTTATTTATACATGTTGTTTCAGGGAATTTCTCCGAGATTACACCACATCGCTAGTGAGGTCTCCTCCGAACTGAGAGCTTCTTCTTTATTTTTCCTTCTAGAACACACGGGCTATTTTCAAGTAATTTTGTCACACTTTGCTGATTTCCATAATATCACAGCATCGTCAAATACTCTGCATGCGTATTAATGTGATGCAATAGTGTTTCTGTAGTAACAGCTACAGCTAGTAAAAAGGATTTTAAAAGGCACTGATCTGGTGAAGTGTTCTGTGCCCGTGTCAGCACTTTGAAACACTAAAATCCCAGTCACATACGCCACACAACAAACATACAATAGTTCCACGACAAAAAATTAGGACAGTTGTGGGTGTGTTGTACGAAACTCACCTGTAATGTCATGGAAAACGCCGTCGTAGGCCGTTGACATGGAGTTGTAAAAATGTTAAGTATTTTGTTCATCTCGTGGGTAATTCTCGATGTCAGATCCATTTCCTAGGTCTGTTGTGCGATACCCTATGATGTCCTATAGCTGTATCACAATATATATAGGAACTTAATGTGCTTTCACATCATCTGATGGACTCAGAATTGTACGGTTTTCTTACAATAGTTCTAAGATTATTTTACGTTAAAGCTGCAGTATGTCCTTTATATACGTATGTGTATAGTACCACAATTTTATGACAGTGTTAAGTTGAGCACACAACTGTCGTACATCAACCGTGTACACATCACAGGAATATCGTATTGTATCACTTTCGTATAAACATCGCACAATTTGGCTTACAGACCTGACCTATTTTTTTCTGACGACAGACATCCTACACATATTTTATATGTGAACGCAACCACACACTTTAAAATCCACCACACCCAAAACCTGCACTCTAGTCCCTTCTGTCATAGCGATGATAAATGTCTACAAATAAACAAACAAACAAACAAACAAAAAAAAACACAGGTTGTTTACCACTAAGTAATAAAGCTTTCAGGAAAATGTTACGGATAAAGGGTTCTCATTTAGTGAGATTTACTAAATTTTTGTTTTTAAAAAAATGTATTTCCTGTAAGAAAGAGAGATAAAAAAGAAAGACTAGTGGACTGTGGGAAAGAATGTTTATAGTTGCAATACTGTAAGGAACTTGTATCAAAGATATTCTATAGCATCACATGTGACGGTGAATGAATAAAAATATGTGTTACATCGTCTGCATGTTCTTGAACTCTTCTCAGAGCTCCCTGCACCGGTCCCAGTCACCTGACTTCTGACACACATGACTGTACACTTTTTATCCATTCACCATGATTACCTGCACTGTATATAGAGCTCTGTTTTAGACTCATGTTGGAAAGTATTGTTTTCATGAACATGTTCCTTGACATATCAAGACTGTATATTCTGTTTATAAGTCTGTACCTGCCTGTGTCTCTGACACCCTGGTCCGGTTGTGAGTTTGGATCTGCCTTTGATGAACTGTTTTATAAACTGGGCATAAACCTCTTCCGGTATTCTGACTATGAGTTTGGAGTGAGTATTTGGACCTGTTTTCATGGACATTTATATTGACATTAACAAGTTTTCTCTGCACTCGCATCCCCTGGTCGCTCTCCCTCTTGCCTACATGAAAGTATGGCATTAGTAGATAGAAAACTGTAACTGTGGACAGGTTGCTGTTTAAGAAGAATAAACAGTTTGTGGTGTTTTTATAGGGGAAATAATTAAACAGTATCAGTAACTTTACCTAGCTTTGATTATTTTGATATTGCAGCACTGCCCTGAGGGCGTTATCCTTTACACACTGGCTTTGTTGCCCTGGCGGAAAAATTAATGAGCTAAATTGTATATTTTTATTATAGCTGCTCTTTTGTTTGGACTTTTACAAGAATTAATACACATACTATACAGTGTTTGCATATTAACGGTAATAGTTATATAATGCTTACATTAGTTTAATAGTTCAGAAGTTCAACTTCCCATGAGTTGCCTATGAAACCATAATTAAATAATGCACCTCGTTTGCATCTTGTAGAAAAGTCACTTCGTTTACCTTTTAATTCTTTTACCCGTGAGCGTATTTAAACAAAAAGCTCAATAATTAGCATCTAATTGGATTAGCATGCTTTACCTGACCAAAGATCAAACTGAAAGCATTGTTGTGAGACATTTCAATGAGGTCAGGACATCGCAGAAGCGCCACTCAGCCATATCCCTTCAGGCACTCATATATTTAAAGCCTTGTTCTAAAGAGGTCACCACTTGGCTTTGAGCAACGTCATGATGGATTAGAAAGGATGTGATGCTCTTGAGGAAATGAGAAGAAATGTTTCTCAGGCAGGGATTGAAACACATTTACAAAGGAACCTACCAGTGTTGGTTCGGTAGGTCCCAGTGTGTCCTGGAGCAGGGGGTTCGGCTTGACTCTGACTCAGGCTCCTCATTGGGCCTTTCTGGTAAACCCGGTCCTCATAGATGGGTTCGATGTGATGCTCAGGAGACTGAAGGGGTCTCAAATCAGAGCCCGCATGGCTGTGCTGACTGCTGTATGAGCTCCGAGATCCTGGGGGGGAAAAAGTAATGTGTCAACTCAGAGTTGAGACTCATGCAGAGAGCATGGAGATACATGCAAACTCTTCACAGAGACGCACAAGCCTGGGACTCGAATCCAGGACCTTCTTGCTGTGAGGTACATGTGCTAACCACTAATCCACCGTGCCACAAAACAATATCATCCCATATGCTAAACTCTATAGTAAAGCTAATCCTGACTAACAGACAACATTCAATATGAAGTCATCAGTAGACTTACAGTATAAAGTTTCAAAAATAAAACATCACATGCAGTAATGTTTGTACACCATGTAAGCAGAGTTTTGTTCTGTTGCACAAAAGCTTTGTGTCTAAAATTTACTTAAACAAGTCCAGACCTAGGATTAATTGTGGGATGGTTTTGGAAAGGTGTCATCAATTGCTTTCACACACTGATAACGTCATTCCAAACTGTGTATCAATTTCAGAATTTTAAAGTCGGATCCGCTGCATTTATTGCTACACAGATTAATCCTTGGATTGTTTTCATTCTTCTTCCAGGAGCAACCCTGCGTTTGAGTGGTGACCTCCCCAAGGAGTACCCCACCTCTCCCCCATAGCAAAGTCTGCTAGGTCAGGGTTAGGTCAAACTCACGCACAACCTAAAGTGGGATGTATGAAGGATAGATCTTCCAGAAGCCTTTACACTTGTTCAGGGTCACAGACATAGGAATACAGTTGCCAATCAATGTACCACCATTTTTTTTGGACACAGTGAGGAAATCTGGAGAAATCTCTCATAGACATGGAAGAAACTGCAAAATTCAAGACAGACAGTAACCTGAGCTCTGGGCTGAACTGGGAAGCCGATAGCTGTGAAGTGGTAATGCTACATGCTTTACCACCAACAACATATACAGTTTGTTTTTCAACCCTAGTTGCCTGCTTGGCCCCTTTCACAAATAACCTGTGACTGTTTTTGTTGTATGGATTTAGCGTTGCTATGACAGAAAGATCTGATGTAGATTTCGGTAAGGTGGATTTGAAAGTTGCGTACTTTCGTTCACATATAAAATACACATTGTACGTCTGTCATGCGAAATAAAATCTGCCAGGTCTGCAAGTCAAATCATACAATGTCCATTTGAAAATGATACGATTGTTGCAAGACAAAAACAAATCCTTGCATGATATTCCTGTGAAACTCGATTGACGTACAACCTCCATTCGGCTAAATCTAACAATGTCGTAAAAATGTTGTACGATACACATGGGTATATAATGAATTCCTGTGGGTTTAACATAGGTCAATCATGGGACCACTGTTAAAATAATAAATAAATAAAAGAAACGGTACGATACTGAGCACATCAGCTGACCCAATATGTGCATGAAATTCATATGTCTATCATAACGTAGCCATAGGACGTCACAGGGCATTGCAACAACAGACGTAATAAATGGACATGACGTCGAGAATTACCTACAAGATGGAAAAGTTCAAAACAAGGGTCTACAATGGCATTTTCCATTGCACATCAGGTCAGTTTCGTACGACCTGCCCACAGCTGTCCTGGGAATTTGCCCAATTATTTATTGAACCTGTTGTGTACCTGCTGTGCGATTTATGTGACAGGGCGTAATGTACAAATACTGTCTACAAAATGTTAAAGATAACCTTAACCACATTTTTGATGGTTGAGATAGTTACACTTGACTACTTAATGCCATATAATATGAGCAGACCACAACCAACGATTATAAAACTTGAAAAAGCAAGTACTGGGTCAAGTTCAACCTATCACATTGTTCAGTGACTGCTATTGTTAACACCCACACTCATTTCAAGAGAAGCTAGGCCATCATTTTCCAGAGAATCACAGTTTTTTTATAGACCTTATGCTTGATCAAAAGTATCGAACTCAAAAATAAATACGTTCCAAGGACAAATGCAAACTGCCTTACAATACCAAATATCATCAGCACTTGTATAAATGGCTGAAAAATATGAAAAATCCTTTCACTCTCAATAAAACAAGCAGACAAGGGTTCTCAGGAAACCAAAGAGTAGATAAGAGCAGTAGGTGTTTGAAGCATTGACACTGGAGAAGGGAAGATATACTGGCATTTTCATTTCATCTTACAGGGATCGGACTCCTTCGCAAGGGCAAATCCACAGCACAAAGTACATACTTTTCTGTATGGATAAAAAATACAAATGCACACAGAGACTCCAACTGTTTCGAGAAGATTCAATTGACACATCGATAGCCAGCTCCTCACAAACACAATGAAGTCGGACTCACAATACACCCTTGAGACACCCCTGTGCCAAGTGATGTGTGTGTGTGAATACATTGCACCACACCAACTTGTAAACCTTGTTCCAGCTCTGCAGATGGCTAGATCAGTGTCAGATGCTATGCCTCTTCTCGCCATAATGTAATTGTGCAAATGTTCACACAATAAGAAGCTGCAGTTAGAGTGGGCTCTCCCTGTAATCACCTTATCAGTGTCAGCCAGGCGACTGCCTCTACGAGCTAACCCAATTCCTCCAAGGCTGGCGTGAGATCCTCACGGGGTTTCCAAAAAGCTCAGTAAAAATATTCACCATCTGGAGAGCACCGTCTTAAATGTTCCACTCTGTGGAGCAGCTGCCTTTAAACTCAGAAGAGCCTGAGAAACAGCATGACAGTGAGCCAGGCAAAGAAATACATGTTTGGATGCCCTCCTGAGCTGTTAACATGAATACTTAACATCGATAGTTTAAGCCTTTTTAAAGGCTTACTTGGAATCTCAGGTGCAAGGTTTCGTAAATGTTTCGTAGTCTAAATCCAAAAACAACCAGAGAGTTTCCACCAATAGAAGCCATTTTTATTCTATTTATCATTACATTTCAGTTTACAGTAAATGCGAGGGTGTGCTGGCCCTGAAATGGTCCGAGCTGTTAAGGGTGTACCCTGCCTTTGCCTGGAGTTGGCTAAGATCTGCACCAGCCTCCCCGTGACCCTAATTAGGATTAAGCATCTTAGAAAATGAATGAATGAATGGATAAATTTCAGTTTACATTGCACCACCATAATGGTTCACAAACCCCTAGGAGCCCTGGACTCCCTTTGACTAACATGGCTTTAGAAATTGTTTTACAGGCAATTAGTAGCTTAGCATTTTGTCCAGGAAGATTTGGGTAAAGTCAGGAAAAGAGACAGTCATCTAAATGAATAAAGACAGAAAGAAAATCTAACGTATGGGATAAAGTGAGTTCTTCTTGAAGGGCAACTCTCACTAGGCAACTTTTTCACAGCCACTTTGGAAGATAAGCACTTTGTCCAGGTAGATTTCATTACAGACAAATAGTCATACAAATAAATAAAGACAAGACACACAGAGTCCTGAGGTGTGATTAAGCGAGCTTTTCTCAGAGGTCACCTCTCACTAGGTAACTTTTCCACAGCCAATTTGGAAGCTAAGCACTTGTCCACGTAGATTTAGAAGGAAAGCTCTCGTCTCGCATGCAGTTCCCTGGGTACATTAGCACAATGTTCTCTGAAAGTAGCTTCCTTGCTTCTGAGGCTGTCAGAGCAACAACGTCAACACGGCTCCCTCCACATTATTCACAACATGATGAAACACCATGTATGGGAAACAAAAATTCACAGGAGTTTGAAAGCTGCAGGATGGCGGACTACTACATATTCATTACATCGAATTCAAAAACAGATCTCAGAAATTGAGGTGGCTGAAAACTGAAAAACTGCAGCATGCAGCAGAATCAAGGTAGTGGAAAGAAAAAAAAAAAGAACTCAACAGCCAGTACTGTCCTCAAGTCACAATTTGTGGTTCCTCATCAGTCACTATGATCAACTATCCATCTTCAGTAGGGACATTGGGCCATGGTGGATCTAGTATGCAGACCTGGACACCTGGAGATGTGGCATTGTTTGCTGATCCAATGCAGATCTCCTTTCTTTCTAACTCATTCCCATTTTCCTTCAGTTGGTTCCTAATTCCCCCCAGTGCAGCTAACTGGGTTATCAAAGGCCAGCCATGTCTCTCACTGTCTGTGGTAAGAGGCATGTAAAAGAACCATTGCTGTCATTCATAAAGAGTAGGCCTGCGTGTTTCTGCCCTGAGCTGGCCTGGCTGGCTCTCACCCAGAGTCGCCTGAGATGGGCGCCAGCCTCCTCGTGACCCTAATTAGGATTAAGCGGTTCAGAAAATGAATAAATGAATGAATGGTTCCTAATTCCAGAGGCACTTTGGTGCAGTTGTTAGCACTGTCACCTCACAGCAGGTGGGTTCCAGTTTTGAACTTGCTGGTCAAATGGGACCTTCCTGTGTTCCTGTGTTTGCATGTTCCCCAAGTGCCTGCATGGGTTTTCTCCAGGTGCTTTGGTTTTCTCCTACAATCCAAAGATATGTGGAACTGGTCCTCTCAAATCTGCATAGGTGTAAACACGAGTGTATCTCTTTTTTAGGGCTGTCATACAATTGCGACCAGTCCCAGGCAGTACGCCGCCTATGGCACACAGTCAGCTGGGTTCGGCTTCAGCTCACCCATAAAAGATATAGATTAAATCTCTATGATTGCACACACCATTGTGTACAGTGAGCTGTGAATCTGACCTCTGCATTAAACCACCCTTATACAATAGTAGTGAGCACACACAACCACTAGAGATGGGAGCAAGGGGTCGCAAATATGCATGCAGGGTGTAGTTGGGGGTTGAGTGCCTTGCCCAAGGGGACTTCAGCCATGGATGTTTTCCTGCCCGTCCTGGGAATTGAACCAGCAACCTACTGGTCACAAGGCTGCTTTGATAACCTTTGGGCCTTATTTGCCATACGTGGAATATAAACAGAATGAATGAATGAATGAATGACTTCTCAAATAAATTACATTTCTGGTCTGGGTGGTTCCTCTTGCCATCAGTCAGGCTCAATTTCCGGTTGGTTCGTTCGCATTTCAACTCTTATGTTTCCCATTTCCTCTCAGTTGGTTCTCATCTCCTGTTGGTTGGTTTAAAATTTCTCCATGCTTGTTTTCCACCTCTTGTCTATTGGTTTCCATTTCCCTACACTTGATTTCCATATCCCATCCTCTGTTGGAGTTCAGGGGTTTTGCGTCAACTATTATTTTAAATTTATCCATCACTCAGTTCCACTTCTCACTACTACTATTACCTTCATCCCCTCAAATGAGATGACATCAAAAAACTGCAACCTCCCACATTCCATCAGAGCATCACTACCCACTGGTTAAAGGACAGTCTGCAAGCAGCTCAGAACCTCCTATTGTTCTAAAAAACCAAGAACATTCCAGGCTTTCAGATGTTTACTTCTGGCATTTCTGCAACGGAATAAAGACCAGAGTTTCACCCTTAACCTTTCAGAATTATATCCAGCCTCACTTGCTTCAGATTAAAGTGAACACATTTAAATGGCACATCTATTTACTTACTTTTCTTATACGCAGGAATAAATAACAGTCGTGCCACCCTTGCAGCGCTCTCGCAGTAAATGGCTAAAAAGCTGGGAGCGACAGTAATGCATTGTTCTGCTGTATTATTAAGCAAACCTACATAGTATATATCTAACAACAGGACAGTAACAAGACATAAAATCTGCTAATAGGAGCATAAATTCCTTTCAGAGAATAAACTGCCTTCATTTCAAGAGAACATGCAGACCTATTTCAGCGCTATAAATTTGCTAGGTCTTCATTTGTAGCGTAAATTGTTCGCAAGCGAGATTTAGTGTTCGAGTTTTTCGCTCATGGCAGATTGTGCCTCTCTCTTTTTTTTTTCCACTACACGTTTGTGCTGATGTCCACTTTATTTAGCATGGTATTCTCAGTGGACGGGACTACACTGTCATTCATCAACACAACAATATAATAATGCAATGTTTTACAGAGAATTCTGGGAAACTTGGAACTTTGCCGAGTACGGACAAGAGCATCTGGTACTCATTGCACCGAGCAGCATGAAATCTCTTCCGAGGTTTTTGCTTTATCTACTCCATTATACCCAATACCGACACCTTGGAACCCAACAAGCCACTTAGACCTCCAACCTCTTCAATTATCATCTCCAAAAGGTGACCTGGATGACTGAGATGCTTCTCAGACAGCTCAATTCAATCTCACTGGAGCTTAAAAGCCTCTACCTTTTGCCTAGCCATCATCAAAAAGCAGGTCATCTGAACCTGGAAAGGAGTTAAAGACATACCGTGTACTCTACAAGGGTTCCTCCACCACTTAATCCCCCAATTTTACATTAAAGTGCCTTTCAGCTCCACTTAAGCTTGACTCTGAGACATGGCAGGGCGTGGCTGGAGATAGCGATTGAAGAGAGTGCAAGAATAGCACAGGAGCCTAGCATGGTTTAAACATGGTTTAAGTTGCTGGAATGGAAAAGGAGTAGGTCTAAGAGGAAGTGAGTGGAATTGTATTACAGCAACAATGATATTTTAAGTGAAGAATAAAACCTTCAGTGTTGTGCTGTTGTAGGAAAATAATCAATCTGCACTTCCATAAATGCTGAATAAATGTCGCAACACTTCAAGCTCTCTGCAGAAATGATTCATCCCCGGTCACATACGTTGCACAACAGGTATGCATCAGGTCCACTACAGAAAATTGTAGTGGACAGTTGTGACCAAAAATGCCGGTGCAGACCCTTGTCATGGAGTTTTGAACAGTGTCAATATTTTTCCCTCATGTAGGGAACTCTAATAGCTGTGTTACGATTGACATACAAAAACTTTGGGTCATCTGATGCACTCAGAATCGTAGTTTTCTTACAGTAGTCCTCTGGCTCCTCAATGTTAAACCCGCAACACTGTCCCTGTCTCTCTGGGAATTCATAATATTGTGACTGCACCAATTCATACAAATTCAACCATTTCTTGGGCATACTATGCAAATTGTAATTTTAACCAATCACTACCACTTTCTTGCAAATGTAGCTAATCACTGTATTCTACCGGGCGGCACGGTGGCGTAGTGAGGCGTAGCACATCTGCCTCACAGCGCCACGGTCCTAAGTTTGAGCACCAGGCTTGGTGAGGGCATTTCTGTGTGGAGCTTGCATGTTCTCTTTGCACTTGCATGAGTTTCCTCTGGATACTCTGGTTTTCTCCCACAGACCAAAGACATGCACTTAAGGCAAATATTTCTGTTACAAATTGCCCCTTGGTGTGAGTGTAAGTGTGAATGGTTGTGTATGTGTTGGCCATGCAATGGACTGGTGGCTGTTCAGGGTGAACCCCGCCTTCACCCAGAGTTGGCTGAGATAGGCTCCAGCTTCCTCACGATCCTAATAGGGGAAAAGTGGTTTGGAAAATGAATGAATGAATGAATTATACTGCCAGTTTTACCAATCATAACATTCCCCTTTGCAAACATTGAACCACACATTAACATATATCACCATACCTCACTTCCTTGTTTATGCTTTTTTTTTTTGAAGACATCAAGATAAGAACATGTGTGTGACTATTTTGGCAATTTTAAAGTAATCCCACAATTTCTCTGCAAAAAACTTGTAAAAACAGAAATCCAGGAGGAACTGGTCATGTAAGGTATGTATGATGATTTTACATCAACTGAGTATTACAGGAATAACATTACTTTTGTATGAACATTGTACTTACAGACCTGATCTATTTGTCCCACGATGGACGTACAACACATATTTTATACGTGAACTACGTCGTAGCCCAGGTAAAAAAAAAAGCTCCAGGTAGTCTGTGAACTGGACTTTACACACTAAACTAATCAAAACGTCTTACCAAATCAGGATCCAGAATTCAGTGGTGATGCCGTGACATGACGTCCTGATCGATTCTAACCATTAAAACAAAAGAAGGGAAGGTGAATCTAAATTGCATGGGTGATCTAAAAGATCTCTTAGTATCGACACCAGCCGGATCAGATGCACACTTCCTCTGCGCGTTTTGATTTTTGCATCCCAGGTGTTACTCTGTGGGTTTTATTGGAGGAACTGCTGTGTGGCAGGTTTTATTAATCTGAAATCAATGTCGCTCACATCAATAACTCGGGCTCTGAATCAGCTGCACGCTTCGATCCGGTGTTTCACGCCTCAGTGTATCGCTACTTCGTTTTCTGGTTTTGTAGGAAATGACCTGATTATCGTGTTTAGCATCAGGATTACTTTTTTCCTCTCGTTTTATTTTAGCATCTAGCAGATGCTAGTTGCCTTTGACGATAAATTAACAAACAGCGATTGGCGTAAGATTGCATTTGGGCTGGAGAAGATTTATTGTGATGCCAAACAGGAAACAACTCTAAACAAAAGACATGAGGTTATAATGATGAGGTGGAATACAATCAGATCAGCTCATCACATTCCATTTAAAAACATTTACATGCTGATTGCATGCTGCTGGCTTTGTGTTATGACATTTGGATTTAGAAATAATTGGATGCTTGGCAAATATACAGTGTCATTTAGCTATACATGACTTACATTATCTGATTTGTCACTGAATACAGTCCTGTTAAAAAAAGACCACAGTCAGGTCTGATGGAACGATTATCCTGAACTTGAACCTATGCGCATTTTTCCTGTATGAACTCCGCTCGGCACTATAGAGCAGCACTTAGTCAAGTGCTATTGTCTGTCAGATTGATCTAAACAGAATATGTCATGGTGAAATGTATATTATGATTTTAAACACACGCACGCACAAAATCATGAAATGGTATCTGAGACTACATAAATACAAGGTGCGATAAAAAGTTTTGTGAGTAGGTATACCACATAGCATGACATTGACAACCTCAGGAGATATATTACAAACTTGGGAAAATGTACAACTGAGACCCTTGAAATGCTTCAGCATTCCTATGGCAATAAAGCAATGGGACTTGGAGACAGGCAGGATGTCACTGGAGCATAATAAGAGCTGTGATGATCCTTATGTACAATGCACTCAATTTCTTGCTTTTTTTGCTTTACTGTATTAATAACCACAAAGGAAATTATTGCCTCTACATTTAAGTCATCCAAAGTGAGCACACACACACGTAAACAGTGAGCACACACATACTTGGAGCAGTGGGCTGCCACACACATTGGGGGTGCCCGGGAAGCAGTTGGGGGTTAGGTGCCTTGCTCAAGGGCACTTCAGCCATGAAGGTGGAGGAAAGGAAGGTGCAGCTCACTCC
>JBCNYH010000025.1:8981389-8994781 GCA_039654325.1 Tandanus tandanus
TGTAAAGCTGCTTTGTGACAATGTCAATTGTAAAAAGCGTTATACAAATAAAACTGAATTGAATTGAATTGAATTGAATTATATACAGCACCCTGCGATGGCCTGGCGAGCTGTCCAGGGTATACTCTGCCCTCGCCCAGAGTCGGCTGAGATGAGCGCCAGCCTCCCCGCGACCCTAATTAGGATCAAGCGGTTCAGAAAATGAATGAATAAATGAATTATATACAGCAAGCTGGTCGTCATCGCGACATAAACCCCAACAGAGTGATCTGGACTTGGGTCTTGAATTACTCTATTGGGGTTTATTTCATTGTAATGATTACGATGTAATGATTATCCCATTATCCTAATGTACATGGCTACTTACTCAAAAAATCAATAATTGAACACAAAATATAGATGTGAATTTTAGTAAAAACGTAAAGTTTTAATAATTAAATCTTTTTATTGATTTAAATGTATTTTATCACTTCCTTGAATGCCGTGGTCCATAGCAAAGGTCTGTTTTACCTAGCAGTGGTATGTTATAATGAAAAATAACAGATGACCGAATACTGTGATTACCCAATCAGAATTGAGTATTCAAATGAGCTGTGTAATAACAATAATTAACTGTTTATTTAGAATATCAACTCTTTGAGACACATTTTTGTCCTTTGCTTTTAGCCAACATTTATAGTCCAACCTTAGTATTACAAAGTATGTCCATTCACTTAAAAAAAAACAAAAAAAAACAAACAAACAAACCATATATGGGCTTCCTGTTATCCTTTTGAGAAATGAAGAAGTCAGAATAAAAGAACAAAACAGAGGAAGAGATCAGTGAGCAATGCTATCAGCAAGGCCACTGGATCACTGATAATAATAATCAATAATCAATGTTATTCCCCCACTAATATATGATTTAATAACCTGTAGTAACCTGTGTCAGGCTCTGCGTCCTTATGTCCGCACTCAAAGTAGACAACAAAAAATGAGTTCATGCCCTTACAAGCTGAGACTGGAAGCTTGGCGAAATACCATCCTAAAATGTCACTGTCTAAATGCCAACATGAGACAGAGTAGTTTGTCACAGGCCTAAGCTAGCATGTAGCGAACTTTTAAACACGTGCCTAGGTTGAATTAAGGCATTGACTGAAGATAAAATGAGGGAGAAGGTACAACGCTGCATACTGAACCCTTGGCTTAATCAATAACATAAGCACCAGAAGACAGCCAGGGTCTTATGTTTTAACATTTGTGCTGTAGATACAGGCCCGTAGCCAGGATTTTGAATGGGGGAGGTTCTCAAGGCAGGAGGGTAAACCTTTTTGTCCGTCCGAGGTATGGGGGCTGCCTAGGTCCCGGGCGAATCCCTGGGGTGAGGGGATGCTTTAGGGTTTGGGTTAGGAAGTCCCCCTGAAGCACCTGATTAAAGTTAAAAATGGCTTTTGATTAAAATTTTTTTACTAATAAACTATCGAGGACTGACAGCAACAAGTGGATATCTCCACAAAACGCCAAAACTGACCTAATGTTTTTTTCACTATCGCCTTCTACCTGCTCAATGAATACCGACCTCGTCACGTGCTCAGATACGTTAAAATCCAGTAACAAGTGTATATCTCCAAATAGAGTGTTGCCATTGCATGCAACAAGTTGATAGCAGGGATATCCACTTCTTGCAGTCACGTTTTCAGTTAGATATTTCCCTTTCATGATTCAAGATGACAATCAATGTGCTCCAGCAGAACAGAAAAAAGAGGAAAACGACAAATCCGTAAGTAAATCTCATTTCATTTATGAATAAATCAATTGTATTAGACTTATACAGTAGAACAGGCATAGAAAATTTCTTTATTTAATAATAACTTAGTAGAGTTCTACATAGTAGTTCTTTGGTTCCTTGGTCTTGAGAAAAGCAATAAATAGAATCATGATTTTCACTTCTTACAGCTGTTTGATATGATGAAAAGATGTTCTCAAATGTTAAAATCACTACTGAATCACTACTGGTCCGTGCAAATTGCAACTAGTCCGTAAATGTACATTTGTTTTCGGGGGGAAAAATGTATAAGAAATAGAACAAATTATCTGACAATGTATTTTAAGAAATTAGCATATACACTATGCTACAGGCAACCGCAATCGTTCAGATTAAGTGTTATAACAGACTGACTGTTCATCATTTTAAAGCAATATTTTAGAGCAATTTTATATGTTCTGTTCAGGCTTGTTGGCTTCTGAACCTTGCGGTGTTACTGCTAACACCTGTAGCAGTGCTGGTTGCATGACGGCTGTCAAACCTGCAGCCATTTCACACTGAGGCTCTGTAATTGGATCAAAACAATCTTCAGTAAAATGGTCTCTACAAATAACAGAATGAATGCTGGGCGATTTCCAGTCTGCCCGTGCTCGTTTAACTTGCTTAATCCATTCATTCATTCGGGTTGGGGAAACACCTAATAAATTGACCACATGGTTCTGTGTGTACACTGTTCCTAATCATTCGGGTTTACAGGTTTCCTCCAGCATCATCATTTCCCATAAGTCACTGCGCAATCACATTACATACTTTAATAATATGCTGTGCTTTGCTCAGTGTAGCAGCCCTTAGGATGAACCAGTGGAAAGTCTCTAACAGGTGTACAGGGGTGGAAGTTAACACTAGTCCGCTGGCCCGCGGCGAGTCAAAAATCTGTAGGGAGAGTGAAATTAGTTAGCAAGTCATCCTGCTGGCAACCTGGCAAATCCAACAGGCAAAGAAGATATAGTGTTCCTGAACAGTAAATATGAAGGAGGACTAGTAGTTTCATAATTTCACTCGTCCTGTTGGCCAGTAGCTTAGTTTTGCAAAATTCCACTCCTGGGTGTATGTGTTTATTCGTCTGAAGTTTTTTAAACACCGTAAACACTATAAAAAATAAATACAAAGATTTTTTTTTGCTGCTTCCTAAACAAATATGTCAAAAAAGACAAATTTACAGCACAATACTTTCACTCTTTCACCCAAATGCATTAGTGAATATATAAGCACATAGCTTTAACCTTCAACACCTTATAGAATTAAATAATAAGCACTCAAACAGTTTAATTTTAACAGAAATCTGTCTCTAATACACATAGAGCTAAATACCTGCTCTGTTTAACCAAGGGATGCAGCTCTATAAACAGCTAACTGGTATACTAGCTGTTAGCATGTGAGCTGTGAGCTCCCGTTCATATATACTCATAGATACGAAACGCGCGTTATACGAACCTTCGCCTGGTACGTCATTGGTTTGCCGCATTGCGGCCATCTTTGGGAGGTGAATCAATGTAAACAAACACCACCTTGCATATATATATATATGTTAAAGTTTTTTTTGAAATGTTTTTATTATTGATTTTGAAATGTTTTTATTATGTATAGTCAAAATTTGTTATTCAAATGTTTTATATATATAACTTTTGGAGGTATAAGCATTTTTTAATAGTGTCGGTATACTATCAGAGTGCCTCTATACTCTTACATATATATTACATGATGTGTATGATCATGAGGCAGCAAAAATAGCTGTAGCTGAGACTTGCTCCAACAGGTATAAACACGTGTTGTGTTATATGCTTGCTCCCAACTCGCAACGCCTTAAGATGGCGGATTGCGTACTTCTGCTTGACGTGCCGAAATGGACCACTTGCGTATCAATTGTGTATATGTGTATGGAAGCTCCTGTTCACATGAGCTAAACACAACAAAATACATTTGCTAACTGTACCCAGCTCCACATTCAATATGCTGTGTTTATAACTGCTGATATAATTCATAACATTCTGTGGTAACATAAACGAAAGAGGCAGAAACGTTGATGAAAATGCCTGAACAACTAACTGCTCATTCTGTTGTGTTCCATCCCTCGTGAGCGCCCCGGAACATCAATAACAACAGGTATAATGACGTCACTCGCTGGCACACTTGCAGGACTGAGCTAATCTGTCCCCGATTCTACCGCTAGCGCAAGTATGACGTCAGCCATTCACTGAGTAAGGCACTGAGGCTCTCCACAGGTGTTTACTGTTTTCATTAAACTGGCCAATTGCTGAAAAAAAAATTGTAGGGTCATCTAGGCGGACTTTTTGGTGGGATTTGGGCGGTACGTTCGAATCCCCCGAACCCAACCTCGCTACGGGCCTGATCAGTTATTTCAGCTGGAATTTAGCTGTGATTAAGGGGAAAGTTATTATTTAGTTATTATTTAGTCGCAATCCTGGAAAGATCCTGGCATGGCAATCAACAGAGACAAGACTTCCTGATTTTCATATCTGTCAACATTGTGAGGAATAAGCATTTTGAGCGACAGTTTATACCACTCTTGAATTCTGAAATCAGGTTGGTCAGGTTGGTGTTGATTCATTTCCTGGAACAGCAGCTCTTACAATAGTGTAGTTATATTAATGCCCTCATTCTAAGAGGGGAGCTCCTGAGCAGAACCCAAAGGCATAGAACAGGACTTGGATGGTTATAACGTGTCTGTGCCACCACAGAAAATACAATAAGGCTGGCACATCCCCAATCAAAAAAACAGATTTATTATTAATTCCAAAACTAAAACCCAAAAAATAGCTCATACACCACCGCTCACACTCGCACACTATAAACAAAACACAGTCTAACTCAGAAAAACAGACAGACTTTCCCTGAGCAAAACATCACCAAACATTAACAGCTGCAAATATAATATAAAGATAATTAAAGTAACATGACAAATGAACACAGAAAATCATCTACTCAAAGCCAGTAAAAAAAACCCTCAGTGTTAACCCATTCTGCTTATGTTCCAGGCTGTTGTCGAAAAACACAGGGGAGATTTATTTATTCATTTCCTACAGGGCTGAAGTTGATTTAGCCCTTAAAGAAGCCGTGCTACTCTTATAACACCAGCCTCAGACACCTATCAATAAAGAAATCTATTGGAAACTCCGCCTTTAGGCAGTGCCTTAATCTGTATGTCACATTAAATGGATTGTGTAATTATTGCTATGGTTTAACATTCATGGAAGGAGTCTCCAGTGTCAGCACTCCAGGCTCAAAGAGGTAGTGCAGCCTTAAAAGTGTTTTCTGAGCTTTAAAGTAACTGATATTACTTTAGTGTGATTAAACACTCCACCTCCCGAGTGTGATAGGGAAGGCTAAAAGTTGATGGGTGGGAATTGAAAACTACTATATTAGGGAGAAAAAGGGGGGGAAAAAAAAAAAAAAAACCACTCCAGTGGTGGTATCAATATTGACAAATATATCATTTGTTTTTTTTAAAAAATGTGCATTTTTATGGGTTGAAAATCTGAAACTCTATCGGCCAAACCATGCTGTACCTTGCAATGCTCATGCTTATGTATTGTAGAGTCAACCGTTTTGTACTTTTCTACGTTTTTTTTTAAAAAGCAAAAAAGAAATGTCCTTCACATTTACTTTGAAATATATGCTGATCATTCACAAAAGTTAACACCCCCGGACACTCTATCCACCCCCTCATAAGCTCTTCCCCTTCAGGTGTGTCAATGTTTCAAAGGCTCTTTTCGGAAAAGAGTTCATCACATAAAGAGGATGAGTAGTTAATCCGGAAAAGGTGAAAGTGCCGCATTTACTTTGTTGGACACAAGTGGAATTGAAGACACCGTGAGGAAGAGATCTGATTAGCAATGACTGAGTATGAAGTAGCAGAGATTGGGCCAAAAAGCTGTCAAAACAGTCTGTGATGAAACTGATTCCTACTTAGGCAGTGAAAGTGGAAAAGTGTGGTTTTGCACAAATCTAATATGGTCTAATCCAGCCCATTAAACTGAGGAGCTAAATATATTTAAGGTGCGAGATGAGAGAACTCATCAAACTCCAGCCATAAAGGTCTTCCTCTGAGATCGCTTGTTCTTAGTAGTCCAACTGAATTATACATTATACTGAATTTACATTCACAAGGCCCTTTTAGCCTGAGCAAGACATTTTTATAATGAATACATTCAAAGCTGCAGTCCCAAAAATAAAATAAACCCACAGGGATCTTGATGGGAATGAAACATTTTCACTTCTTTTACGTCCCGAAAATGAGAATTTTAATCATTTAATCACTTCTACCTTTATACCTTCGGTACAAATGATCCATACGTAAACACGGAGTCGGTAATTAATTCACTTAAAAGAGCTGCTGAGTTCAGGTTGCAGTGAGACCGGGCACAAAAAGCCTTGAGCAACAGAACGAGAGAAAAAAAGACTCCATAAAGAAATCCATAAGCCTGAGCTGCAGTTTTCACCATCTTCTACAAGTCACGTGGCTTTAAATGTGTAATGTTTCTTTTCTCCATGTCCCAATTCATAAAATAACAAGTCTGTTTTGCGGTGTAGAGAGTGAGCATAAATCAGAGGAATGTTTGTATTCTTGCCCAGAGTGCTCCACCTGCAGGGACGGAATGATCGAGTGGAAAAAAAACAAACAAAAAAAAACTTGCTGCTCAGTAAAATAGAGTGTGAATAACAGCACCAGGCGTTTTTCACTCATAGTGCTGGATTTGGAGACACATTCATCATTGAAACGTATCAAAATGGACATAAATAGAATATCCTGAAGTGCCATTTGTCATTTTCAAGTTGCCTGTTAAAAAGCATTTAGGATATTTGAGGTGAATATCCATCACACAAACTTTCTAATGATTTACAAACATTGAAATTTTAATTTATTAGATCTTTTGAAGTGAGGTGTGCATAAATAATACATCATAAATTTTATTACAGAAACAATGTTTATGAGTACCAATCTGGTTTTTTTTTCTTTTTTCTTTTCTTTTTAACCCTAAAAATTGGCTAATTTACAACTAGGATATCACTCCATATACCATTAGTAGGTACATCTCTACAGAAAAAAACATTGCAGGGTCATTCTCATAGAAATGCATATTTTATGTCCCACTCTTTATATACCCAATTATTTTTTTTAAAAGATTGCAGTTTTTTTCATTTTGTATAAATTACATGGTATAATCACACCCAAATGTATGTAAAAATCAAATAAAAAAAAGCAACACCTTCTATCTTAACTGTAGTTACGTGCACAAATGCTAAATTAATAAATTGGTTGTAGTTATGTCCCCAAGAACTATGTCAACTCTGTCACACAAGTATATTCGCTGTCCAAATCTATTCGCTGGTGAAAACATATAGTTTTACATTTTCAAGAATTATTATTATGCAATTTTTTTACCAAAGAAATTGTCAGCTGTTGCGATTTGTTTGGGTTTAGCTGTTTAGCCAATAAGTCACGTAGCCTGCAAAGTGAAAATTATCTTACATAATTTCCAATACCTTGTCTCATAACCCAGTCTCTGTGATAATAAAATGGTTATTTCAGACAGTCATGTGCTATCTGGACTTTTAATGCTTTTTCCAGCATCCTTTGCACAATTCTCAGTCACATGACCAGCACACGACTGTCACATTATCACAGCACCCCTGATGCTAATCACACTGATTAGCAACACTATTTAAGAGCCCTTTTTCTACAATCGTTTCAGTTCAGACCAAGTCTTTATTGTCTGTGTTTGCTCTTAGTGTATCATCTTTGCTTGGTTTTTCATGGCTGCTTATTGTTTTGTCTCTGATATTCTGTTTGCCCGATCAGTTCACCTCTGCCTGTTTAGGACTACATTTTGAATTGTGTTTAATCTTTTCTGGTTTCCTGGTTCACATCATTTAGCCTTTTTGTCTGGAAATACATCCACACTGGTTCCTGTGGCAGTCACTTTATGACAAAATGTTTAATTATATATAGATGGTAATTTTCTGTTGATTTGTGCTAGCTATCAGTTGCAATTAAGGTGTTTGTTTTTAAGTAAAAATTAGGCCTGGATTTAAGTCTTAGGAATAAGGTTAGGTTTAGGAATAGGGCTAAGATCGATTGTGTTCTCTATTATTGATTAATGCTAAGCTAGCACTTTCTGACAAGGTAGCACAAATCTTCAGGTGGATAAAGCATGAGACCTTATCAACAGTGAAAGTTTTATTTTAAAACCAATGCCACTGATTTACTGGCTACATGTTATAACTTCTATGATACATACTGTATAGTGTAAAAACATCTTCAAATTTTGTAAAGTGATCTTTTTGTCATGATATTTTTAAATAGAATTCATAGAAATTATAATCATGCTGTTTGAATTTTCATTTATTTATTTATTTTAATCCAGCCTTTGATAAAAAAAAATTTTTTTTCAAACTGATGGGAAAAAAAGAGGAAGGAATTAATTACAAAAACATGCATAAGTGCTTTTGTCTTCTCTAATGTTATTGCTTGCTATCAAGGAGCGCACTAATTTTGAGAAAGCTTATCTCATTAGAGACCGCTGCGAACCTTCCCAATGGTGGCGATCGAGGGATTTGTGATGAAATCCTCAATAAAAACACAAGACAGAACTAACAAGAAGAACCCACTGAGCCACGGCGATAATAACGGCTTCCAACTGTTCGGTCTTGTTTGATGCTCCTCAAATCATCGCTCCACACCGTAGCAGCCTTAATCGGGATCCCGCAGAAGGTTTATCTGAGAACACGGGAGCCGTTGCTCCTCAGAAACAGACGTGCATTTCCCTCGTTTAATTTCCATTAATGGTCGGTACATGCAGGGCGGCGGTTTATTTATGCAAAAACAAATGCAGCCAGAAAAAGTACAGCAGCAAATACGGCAGCTTGTGGGGGGAAACAATTAGTCAAATGAAGCGTGATGTGAATTCTTTGCCAAAAATAAACAAGGACCATGAAGGTTTGCCAGCAGTGCTTCTGAACAAATATTAGAGGGGTACACCAAATAATAAAGACGAAATATTATACAGTATGGTGATTATTTTTCTTAAGACCATGATAAATATGCTTTGAAATATAGAAGACACAAGTGAAGCCAGGATGTTACACCATTAAAAAAATAAAAAATCCCCAAAAGCATTCACATCAATTTGACACACTGCAGCAAATCACGGCATCATATTAAAGCACTCAACACTCCACATTAAAACAGATTTATAAGTCAAGATGGTGAAGTTTTCTGTGAGGAGATTGTTAAAGGAAATGTGCCATGATTTTTACCCAGATTTAGTTGACAAAAAAGTCATCTAAATATGCCATGAATGTCCAAAATCCCTGTCTATATTTGTTAAACAGCCTTTCAGCGTGCATATGAAAAGCAGTCTAGAGTTTCCGAGCCTATGATGCAGCGGGTGGAAATGGATTGCTACATGGACCTTTTGAAATCTTGGGTTGAACTGTTTTTAGGGATAAAGACAGGATTGAAAACCCCTAACAAACGTAATGTATGAACCCAGTTCATGTCTAATATCCTTCATAAACAAAATTTCCATCTCTATGAATGATTATCTTGTTTGATAACACTATTCATGATATTTAGGCTATTTTCTTCAAACAACTATGACACCGCCCCTTTATGTAACATGTATGGAAGGAGTCTCCAGTGTCAGTGCTCTGTAACAGGTAAAACTGAAACTTCAGGTGTTTTGGCATATTCAGGATAGAGGGCGCTGGTGAGGAGGCAACTGTTATCTGCTAGAGAATATGTAATATCAGAAACTAACTTGTTCCAAAAAATTAAATGTAAACATGGATAAAAGGTATTGAATTTTGCTAAGAACAAAGATATAGATGTTTTCTTTGTAAACAGAGATATCATGGTGGTACTTTTCCCATTTATGCTACTGATACTGAAACCATGGACCATATCAGTACATGTCTATTAAAGCGCCTGACCATAGCACAGTGTCTGTTCCTTCGTAAACTTTTCCACGAGAAAGAACAATGTGATATATTTACATTTGTCCTGATATTAGCTTTGCCTGATGCTTTTTGCCTGTATTGATTTCCTACTTTTTTTTTTTTGTTTTAATTCTTACTCCTGAAACAGTGCATGCACTTTGCATGATATAATGACTGAGAGAAACTATCTAAGAAAGATGATACGCAAATACATACATCCATGTGATTATGCAGTGGCAAAATAATCTCTAAAATACACCCAAGTGCTGTGAACGATGCCACACTCTCACATGAGTCTACTGTAAAATTCTATTCTTCCAAGCTGTGTGTAAACAGATTATGCTTAATTACAATCTCACCAAACAAACAAAAGAATAAAAAAAAATTGAGTAAACAGAGAATGATACTGTTTCATAAACTGCCTAAAATGAAGTGTGTAATTTAAGCATATATTAAAATAAATAAATAAATAAAACAGCAACAATCTGATCTCTATTCCTTAATTGGATTTACTGTGGAATCTGATGAGAAACGTGAAGGTTCAGTCGAGTTGAAGCATCGCAAACACCAGAGCTTGTCAAAACGCAGCTAAAAATAACATCAGCGACTGAAAGTGAGCGTAACTTGAACCCGATGCACTGCTGAGTGACTAGGTATGTGGACCTGCTCGATTTCATGCCACTGTTCTGAGCTTTCGGAGCTTCATCAAAACAATGATGTCATTGTGTTAGAAAACATGTGCCTTAAAATCCAAACTGAAAACTTCATCTTCATGTCCCGTAGCCTGGTCGGCTGTAGGGTACCACAGATCACCTGACCACCAGTTCTCTCCAACCCTCTCTATTGTCTGACAGCCTTGTGTCACTCAGCTTAAAAGGTACCCGTGGTTAATTAGTGTTACTAGCTATTTAAAATGATCAAGTATAACATCAGCGGTCCTTCCGGCAACATCAATCCATGCCCGTTTTCAAAGCGCGCGCAAGTGTTACGACTCAGAGACATGTTGCCTTTCTGATTGGCTGTTCCAGCCTGGTAGTGACGCAAATTCGTTGGATAGGCTGGGCTACATCACTGATCCGTGTAGCCTAACACATTATCAGCCAGCGCTGTGCTGCACAAACAACAAGCGCAGAAATCATGGAACATGTTTCTTTTTGTTCGTAAACCAGCTGACGACAGGAAAACCGCGTTGGCAAATCATTAGCTGCATAAGCCATATTGGATTTAACGTCACGCACAATATCTGGCAGCATTCTCATTCTCAGAGTCACAAAAATGTAAGTTTCACTGTCTCCACAATATGCGTCAATCCTGTCCAACGCGTTGACATCACTTCCAGGGAAAGACTTTTTAGTATTTTATAATCATTTATGTTAAAATCATTTATGATGTCACTTCTGGGGAAAGCTTTTTATGATCATTTATGTTAAAACAAGAGTCTGTATCACTTAAACCTATCACATACACACAAATTATTGGATAATTTGCATGACCAATACCGGTACTCTTTAAGGCCTCTCCGATCCATGATGACATCCTTCCATCTCTTGCGCTGCCTGCCTCTCCTTCTTTTTCCATGTACTGTGCCTTACAATACGGTCTTGTCCAGCCTTGATGATCTTGTGATATGTCCATACCACTGTAATTTCTGTCTTTTTACTGTGGTTGTCATGTCTTCATTCATGTCCCAATGGCCTGCCTGATTCTGCTTTGAACCTCATCATTTGTGATATGGTCTTTGTAAAAGACGCCAAGAAGTCAGCGGTAACATCTCATTTCTGTGGCCTGTATTCTTTACTCGAGATTTGATGCTATTGTCCAGGATTCACATGCATATAAGAAAGTTGACATGACTAGAGAACGCATAAATCTAACCTTTGCACAGACAAAAATGTTCCTGTCTTTCCATATAGCTTTCAGCTCTATCTAATTGCTAATGTGATTTTGCAATCCTAGAAAGAATTTCTGCCTTTCATTCCTGGTCACTTACAATTGCTCCCAGGTATTTTAAATCCTGGACTGTTTCAAGTTTCTCACCATGGGTTTGTATATCAGTCCTGATGCCACCGGTGTTACTGGCCATCAGTCTGGACTTTTCTGCACTGATTTCCATGCCTTAATCTGTGGAGGATTTATCCAGATATTTCGACCAGCTTTTCTAGTTTTTCCCTGCAAGGCCATCGATATTATTTGCAAAACATAAGTTGGTGATTGTTCTGCCACAGATGTAGTTCCTACATGGTCTTTCAAAGCATCTGCCATGATTCTTTCGAGGAAGATGTTAAAAGGAGTAGGTGAGAGCAAGCATCCTTCTCTGACCCCTACTGTTGTCTGGAATTATTCCCATGCGGCCTTTGAAGTAGACTGTGCTGGTAGTCTTTTCATATAGCTTTTGAGTGACATGGGTCAGGTTGTCATTGATGTTGTACAGCCTCATAGTGCTGCCTGCCTTAAAATAAATGAAAACATGGTAGAGGTCTTGCTGGTGTTGTAGATACCTCTCACACAGTATTCTTAGATTGATGATCTGCTCTGAAGTCAGTCTGTTCTTCAGTAATGATTGTCTTTGTTTGTGGCCTCAGTCACTTGAGTATGATCTTCAACATAACTTTGCTTGGGTGACAGATCAAGCTGATTGTGCGGTTATTTCTGGCACAATTATCAATTACCTTTTTGGGGAGGGTGATGACCAAGAACTGTGTCCAAGGAGTAGACCATTCACCTGACGCCCAGATTTTGTTACACACGGTTAGTGGGGCACTTATCATGGCTTCTTCCCCAGCTTATTATCAGCTCTGCTGGAATGCTATCCACTCCTGCTGACTTCCCTTTTCTCAGAGCCTTCACAGCTGCTTCCACCTCTTTCCAAAAAATGGGGTGATTATCTGTCTTGGTGGCTGTTGTGGCACTCAATATTTTGGGATCACCTGAGGCTCTGGGATTGTACAGATCTGAGCAGTATTCTACCCACCTCTTTAGTATTTCATTACTTTTGGTGAGGCAGTTCCCATTTTTGTCCTGTATAGTGCTTGTCCGACCTTGTTTGGTGATGGTCAGGTCTTTCACCAGTTGGTATGCTATCTTGCGGTTGTTCTGCACAAGACTTTCCTGAATATTCAGGTCTCTTTTGCCTTGATCATGCTCTTCTTGACCTCCTAGTTTACTGCCTTGTACTGCTTTACACCCTCAGATTGCACTCTCTGCATTTGTCGCATAGGTCTACAATGTTTGCTGTGACTCATGGTTTCTTTCCTGGATGATGTTTGCCGAGGGTCTCACTGGCTGCCTGCAATGTTGCCATGTTGAATGTGTAAATTAGTGCATCCATGTCTGTGTCTTCTGCATAAAGCATTGTGAGTGGGGTGAATTTTCCACCTATCATTTCTTGGAATCCTTCTGCTCTCCATGCATCCTTCAGTTTCTCTGTGTTACACTTGATTAAGGTGAGGGCCTGCTTGGTGATCTTCAAATGGTGTTTGAAGTTTATCATCACCAATTCATCACTACCTACGTCAGCTCCTGGACAGATTCTTGTCTTTCCAATATGAACACTGGAGTGAATAACCATGATGTAATAAGTCTGGGTATGATGTTCTCCCTTAGGGCTGTGCCATATACTCGTATATATA
>JBCNYH010000025.1:9074382-9091960 GCA_039654325.1 Tandanus tandanus
ATACTTATCCACACATATATATATATATACATACATACATATATACATGTATAGTTATTCCACAACTTCCAATCATAACTCATGAGGGGTTACCTAGAGCTATGCCGATACCAATACCACTATTGGAAATGCTGCCGATACCAGCAAAAAAAAGGTGGACTGGTATTAGAGAGTACCCCAGTCGATGTGCCAATCGAATACCACTTGATAAAACAGTGGTTTTACACAAATGACGCCACCGTAGTGAATACCGGAAATCAGTTTGTCTCCTGTGCTGCAGAAAATTGGCTAATCTTGCCAGCTTCTTTTTATAGCAGTAGAGAAGTACCAGCTTACGTTTGTGAGAGGCTAGCAACAGTGAAAAAGAAACAGTGTTAACCTTTCCTGCTTTTGCTTCAGACGGTAGTCGGGAAAATTTATTTCCTCCAGGGCTGAGGTTGATTCAGCCCTTAAAGGAGCCACGCTACTCTTATACCATTAGTCTCAGACACCTATCAATAGAGATATCCATTGGGAGCGCTGCTTGTAGGCAGTGCCTAAATCTTTATATTATTCCACATTTAATGCTAGTACTGGGATTGTTGTGAAGTTATCATATTTCTACTTCGGCTATGATTTTTCACTACTGAACTTTACTGCTAATTTTGGATTTTAAGATGTACAAAACTTTTATGTGCAAACTTCTGTATCTTGCATCATCAAGCCAGTGTCAACTTGCAACAACGGAAAATTTATCCCCGTGTACCACGTCGCCAGGGATGATTTTACGTGCAACTTGTGTTACATGGGTCATCTTGCAATGACGATTGCGGTTTTGCTCATGAAATAGTCATCGCAAGTTGACCATGTAACACCAGCTTTAGTGAAACTGAAAATAAGTTCTTGGATCTGACTCATGACTCCAATCCACTTCAAAATGTACCATTCTTCCTCAGCCCATGCTAGACCCTTCCACCAAGTTTTATAGAAATTGGGTCTGTAGATTTTGTGCAATCCTCCTCAAAGACAAACACAAACAGATAAACAAACCACAACAAAAACATGACATCTTTGGCAGCATTAGAAATCTAAAAAACATTGAAAGAGATTCTGCTAGGTGGCACGGCGGCGCAGTGGTTAGCACATTTGTCTCATAGCAAGAAGTCCTGGGTTCGATTCCCGTGCTTGCGTGGGTTTCCTCCGGGTTCTGCGGTTTCCTCCCACAGTCCAAAATTGCACAGTAGGCCAACTGGCTGTTCCACATCGCTCCTAGGTGTGAGTGTGAGTGTGAATGGTTGTGTGTGTATTGGCCCTGTGGCCTGGCGAACTGACCAGGGTGTACCCCGCCCTCGCCCAGAGTTGGCTGAGATGGTCACCAGCCTCCCCACGACTCTAATTAGAATTAAGCGGCTTAGAAAACTAATGAATGAATGAGATTCTGCTGCTCTTTGATGAATTGTACTTGTTAACTAAATAAATCTATTTAGCTGATTTAACACCAGCTGAGATAGAGATTATTTCATTGTTATGCCTTGAAATGTAAATGAATGTCCAGCTGTGAATTTATGCTTAAAGTTACTAACTTTTAATTGATGTGGCACTTCATTTAATAAATATGCAAGCAGAGTTACAGAATTCCCCGAGCTCTATATCTTACAAAGTTGACAATAATTACAATTATCCAACAAAACATCATACTTTATCTATTTAGCTCCATTTAATCTTCCATTGTACATTATAGTAGCTATAAACAGACGTTCTCTCACTAGCATCTGATGTTGCTCTCTCAAATTCGATAAGATATCCTGAAGATGTGCAAAAACTCAAAGCTACAGATTTGCTTCTGACTGTTACAAAGCGCTGACACAGAAGACTTCCTCCACTCATGATAAATAAACATCTCGATCTCTTCACAGTAGCAGCGATATATTTCTGCAGTGAAAGTCTCTGTGAATGAGCCGATACTACAGAAATCATCGTGATGTGTGGCTGCACGACCAACGACTCCATTACTAAACCAGACCAGTGCTGTATATGTTTACCATTAAATTAAAAATTAAAAACAAAAATGTATCTCCAGATAGAGCTTTCTAAAGAAAGAGGTTTTTCAGTTTGTCGTATGGACAAGACTCTGGCATCAGCTGCCATGAGCAAAGGTGGAGGCGTTTGCTTTTTAATCAACAACAGATGGCTCACTGAAGTTAATGTGCTCTCCAAATCTTGGGCACAAAATCTGGAGCTTCTAATGACCACATGCAGCCATGTTCCTTCTAAATTCTTTTAATGACCGCAAGCTAAAGAAAGAAAAGCAATTATGAAATATTTCTTTATAATATTTATTATATTTCATTATAATATTTATTTATAATATTTACTATTATGAGAAAAACTAAAGTACTGCTAGTTGTATACAGTATGTTGAAATCGTACCTATTTATATAACAATATCTAGTCTTTGTCTTAACTTTTCAGTACTATACTATGCTATGTTATGTTATGCTATGTATCTGTTGATACCTGTGGAAATCTGGATTCTGATTGGTCAGCATGTGTCAATTAATTTCAGGTTTGGGATGTAAGAGATTACCTCTACCAAGGTTATGTAATTTGGGTACAAAAGTAAATAAATAAATAACTGTATTCCATTACAGTTCAGAAATAAATGATGTACGAACGCAGTACAAACACATTTCACTATCTGGAAGGCATCATCATGACAGGTGTCACAACAGGTGTCATAAAGTGGAAAGCTGACTGTCATCCATGAGAGCACGCGCAATCTAATATGAACAAAAATCACTAACTTTATTGCTGTGGCACCCATATACAATCCCGACCAAGACCTTCCCGACGAGAACACATTCACCAAATTTGGTGATCCTATGTCTTTGCATTCAAAGTTTTTACACTAACAACTATAATCATGACAAGCCCAATACAGAAAAATGCACCAGCTTAATCGCTGTGACCTTGCAACAAGGGCAAGGGCACCAATATACTATCCCCTTCGTAAAAGGAACCCATCCACCCGATCTGATGATCCTGTGTCATGTACTTCTAAAGCTATGTTACTAACAAGTCGGACGGACAGACAGACTGAACCTTTCAATATCTCCTGCTAGAGTCACCTTCAGTGACGGCAGGAGCCAAAAAGTGTTTTCGGAATGCAGGTGATGCTGACTAGTTATGAAAAAGGTATTACTGCCTTACTAAAATGATTAAACAGTCATGGAAAACATAACGGTTTGTCCTAGTGATGTACATTTGGGATGTCTAATATCCTTGTTTATGCGTATATGTGGAAATGAGTCCACATTTTACCAGATTTACAGGTGGATTTTTATCTAAAACAAAGCAATAATCTGTTTTACATTATTTTACCTGTTCTGTGCTCTAAATTACAATCATCCAATTTTGTTTTGGCCACTTTAAAGAGGAAGAAAATCTTATTTTGATTGGTAACTGCAAAGACTTTCGCCAGAAGGAGTTTTTGGCTCAACACATGACATAACGTTTATACTTTCTTGTCTTTATTTGCATATTTTGTATAAAGAAGGAAAGAAAGAAATAGAAACAGAGAAAGAAGAACAATAAGAAGGGAAGGAGGGGGGAAACAAAATGCACGAAAGAAGGGAAATAAGTAAGATGTATATAGAAAGAAAGAAGGTTAGTTTTAAGGTTCATCTAAAGTGATTCAAAGAGTCGACTCTTTTGTGAACGGCTCGTTACTACAGTTCTGTGGTATGTGTTTATTCAAAGACATTTTACACTCACACAATTCATCTTTCGGATTTCTGTGGTATAAACACACACACACACACACACACACACACCTGATGATATTTAGACGAATCTAGCTGAATGAGGTGTGTTTGAGAAGTCTCCTCTGTGAGCACCTCTGTGGTATTTCAGGATATTTTGTGTAATATAAATGTAATGAGAAGATGAAGAATATGCGCTGAAATTCTGTTTGTTTTTATGAATAAATAAGACAAACTCAAGAATTAATTCTATGCAATTTTTCAAATTGTTATCTCTTTGCTCGGTGGAGCTAATAACAGAAATATTCAGAACACTCTGCATTAAAGGTATTAAATATGAACATTTTTTCTTCATGGACATCATCACAACTGCTCAGCGTGTGATTTTTTAAATTTTTTTTAAACTTTTTTTCTGCCATATATTTGACAAAGATGAATCACATCATGAGCCACGGGTCACGAATCAACATGGAACTCGATAAATATTACACAGGTAATAGAAAAAACATTTTCCTTGATTAAAATCCAAAAATAATTGCCATCATTTATAAAAACTATCAAGCCTGTAATTTGGCGCACGGATCGCGCCTGACTGCGCCGCTTGTTAAAATTCAGCACTACCGTCCAGCGTATACGAGCTCCCCCAGTGACTGATGGCTCCAATTTACTTCCACCTAATGTCACATATTAAATCCTGAATTATGCATATTATTCTCCTTCTGCAATGTGCAAGCAAAAACCACAAAGAAAAAGACCAGAAAGACTCCAGAAATATTTTACACACACGTGTTTATAAAGAGCAGGAATGAAGGAAGGAACTGATATACCTAGGGAAGAAATAAAGGTGTTTATTCAGGCATGCTCTTTGCGAACCAGATAAAAGAAATGAAGGAACAAACAAATAAAAAAGGAGGTGTAATGAAAAAAATAATGAAATATGGAAAGAAGGAAAGCCAAGAAAAGGTTGTGTGCACTTTCATGGAGGTGAAGACAAGAAACAAGCAAAGGAAGGAGAAGAACAGGAGGATGAAAATGAGGAAGCAGAAGAAAGATGAGGAAAGGACGGATGAGAAGAAGAAGAAAAAGATGATAGATAAAAGGAAAATGAAGAAGAAAAAGAAAATGAGGAAAAGGAAGAGAGGAAGAAGAACACTGAAAGGAGGAAGAATAGCAGAAGAGGAGGTGGAGGAAGAGGAGCAGAGGAGGAAAGAGTAGAAGGAAAAGATAGAGAAATAATAATAGAATTAGGAGGAAGGAGGAGAAAAAAGAGGAAGAGAAAGAGGAAGTGTAGCAGAAAAAGATAAATGAATAGGAGAAGAAGGAGGTGAAGGAAAAAATTGAATGGTAGAAGAAGAAAAAAGGGGAGGAAGAAGGAGAAGAAAAAGAAAAAGAAGAAGCAGAAGGAGAATGGTGTGTATTACGTGAAGATATAAGACATTCCAGCATCTGTGTTTTTTGTTTCTGATCTCTTTTTCTCACTCTCGCACCTCACAAACACACACACATGTACACATGCACACACGCACACACACACACACACACACACACACACACACAAACAAATCCTCAGTTCACACATGAAGTTGATTCCATGTCTTCGGCAGCGTTCCAAATCTGATTTTCTGGAGTCTGGTTCGAGTGAAAAGGACAATTCCGTTAAAGGTATCACTTTTTTTTTCACGTCAGTTGTCAGACGCTTCAGTGGTGTTTTTATCGTGCGCAGCTCGGCTTTGCTTTAGCTTTATTTTTTCTTCTTTAGTCCTGAATGGCTGCATGTGGAGATCACAATCATCTGCGCATTATGAAACAAACACATCAGCGGAGGCGGCAGTGAGACCTGTGGGACATCTTGTTTGGGCTAAAGCCCGCGCCGTCGGCCTGCCAGGCACTTCACAATTTAATTACCCGGACAGAGTTCAGCGTGTAAAGCGGCGCACAGGAAACCTCTCGAAATACAAACCACAAAAAAAAACATCACTGAGAAGAAGTGATCTGTCCCCAATTCACCATCAATCATTCATTCCATCACTGCCAGAAAAAGAGAGAGCGAGAGAGTGAGGGAGAGAGACTTGAAAAATGACTTTAAAAGAAAAATGACTAGAAGAAAAGGGAGGAAAGAAAAAGGAAAAAATAAACGAATAAACGGAAAACTGAACAATTAAAAGAAAAAAGCCTGAAAAATTGAAAGACAGAAAGACTAAACGACTTAAGAAAGTAAAAAAGAAAGAAAGACTAAAAATGACCTAAAAAGCAGTAAAGTTAGAAAGAAAAAAGAAAGACAAAGAAAGAAAGAAAGAAAATGACTTGAAGAAGGAAAGAAAGAAAGAAGGAAAGAAAGACTAAAAATGACTTAAGAAAGACAGAAAGAACAAAGAAAGTTTGAAAGATTAAAAAAGACAGAAAAAAGGAGAGATTAAAAGTAAGCTTGAAAAATAAAAGATAAGTCCAAAAATGACATAAGAAGAAAGAAACATTTAGAAGAAATTTAAAGGGAAAAAAAACATGTAAATTAGATGTGAAGTGAAATCCCACCTCATATCAGACTCGAGGATGAACTGAAAATGATGGAGGAGAAAAATTGGTGAATATTTGGTTTTTTTTAGCTTTACAGATTTTTTTCAGCGTTTTTAACATCCTTCATCGTGATGCTGAGTGCGATGTGGAGAATTTGAGAAGCTCTTCAGAGAGAAAGCACTACGGCGTTTCTCATAATGAAGCGCGGCATCTCGTCATCCACGCTATCTTAAGCAGCAATAATTAGCCAACGAGAGACGCCAGATCTCAGCGTTAATTCCCGATTCTCACGTCGATTATTTTATTCCTCTGTGTGTCGAGTGTCACCGCTAAACCCTCCAGCATGACGAGGCTGCGTCTTCTTGTGAGTGTGGAGTAATTGTGGAGATAAATTCTCTTTCAACAATCACTTTTAATGAAAGGGCAAAAATATGCTTAAATGTCATGACGTCAGAGAGGAATGTTCATATTTTATTGTGTTTTTTTAAAACTTATCTCTTTTGCTCTAATTTGATTCCAATTTTGAATTGTTTTGGTTTTTCACATTTCTCTCCACATCCTGATTTATTACTTAGTAATTTACCCCCGGGTGGCACGATGGTATAGTGGTTAGCACATCTGCACATCAGGCTAACTGGCCGTTCTAACTTGACCCTAGTGTGTGTGTGAGTGTGAATGCTTGTGTGTGTGTTAGCCCTGTGATGGTCTGGTAAGCTGTTCAGGGTGTACCTTACCTTCGCCCAGTGTTGGCTAAGATAGGCTCCAGCCTCCCTGCAACTCTAATAAGAGAAAGCAGTTCGGCAAATGAGTGAGTGAGTAATTTACTCTTGTGTGTTTTGATGAACCATATTCCCTTTTTTTAGAGCATAACTATAAGACGTGTAAAAACTTTTGCACAACGCTGGTCTTCCTGGCTGGAGGCGTTTTTATGTTCTGCGTCTTGGAAGACTTCAGTCTGACTTTGTTTGTTCAGCACTTTTCAGCTCCTGCTGCTTTGGAACGAGACGCGGTATAGTGGTGAGTTTAATACAACCTCCACCAACAAGTCACTAAACTCCTCAACCCGCCTGCAAACCCACAAACCAGAAAGTTACCAGTTTTAGTTGTGGTTCTGATTGTTTGTTTCTTGTTTCATCCATTAATGATATTTCAGTAAGAAATTAAGCTCAGATGCACCACTGAGGACACATACACTACTAAACTGGGTTCATTCCTTTATAAGTTTAAACAACACAGCAGTGATGAAGATAAATCAACATCCTTTACTTGTGTGTTATTATACAGGGTAAGCAAGGAAGTAAGGAAGGAAGGTAGAAAGGAAGAAAGAAAGGAAGGAAGGAGATTAATGAAAAAAGAAATACTATGATGGATTAAATAAGAAAGAAAGAAAGAAAGAAAGAAAGAAAGAAAGAAAGAAAGAAAGAAAGAAAGAAAGAAAAAAAGAAAAGTTGTGTTTCGGGAATTAAAGAAATGAGTAAATGGATTAAAGAAGAAATTTATGTAATGCGGTTTTGTAGAATCTGGGTTGCCAGATTTGGATGACCAATCAAGCTAAATTTATAAAGGATAACTTTGGGAGTTGGGCGGCATGGTGGCGCAGTGGTTAGCACGTCCGCCTCACAGCAAGAAGGCCTGGGTTCGATTCCCAGCTCGTGTGGAGTTTGCATGTTCTCCCCGTGCTTGCATGGGTTTCCTCTGGGTAGTCCAGTTTCCCCCCACAGTCCAAAAACATGCACAGTAGGCTAATTGGCTATTCCAGATAACCCATAGGTGTGAGTGTGAGTGGTTGTATGTGTGTTGGCCATGCAATGGCTTGGTGAGCTGTCCAGGGTGTACCCTGCTCTCGCCCAGAGCCGGCTGAGATGGGCGCCAGCCCCCCGCAACCCTGATTAGGATTAAGCAGCTTAGAAAATAAATGAATGAATAACTTTGGAAGTTTGGCCTTTTTCTGCATGTTTTTGGCTCAAAAGCTACTGAACTCAGTGCGTTATTGATTTAACACAATATAATCAGCTACAACAAAACAGCTCTTCACAGTAATCCTGTGGGGCACAGAACGGCCACACCCACACATCTCTCTGTCCCTGTACCACCACAAACTTTACCTTAAGTTAATTCAACACATCCAAACTGTCTGATCCTTACACACCTAACTTTTTACTGGACTGAGAGGTCTGGGCCTGGCAGAGGTTTGCGCTCTCTGAGTGCTCTTGATTTGGAATGTGCTACAGGCTTGAAATGCAGGAGTGGATTTATATTAACCCTCCCAACATTTTCTGATTCGGGGTGGTACACATTCGTAAAACACCCCCCCCCCCCAACACACACACACACACACAAGAATATTGAAGTCATTTATCCTAATGTGTGAATCTCACCCACTGTAGCAGGTAGCAGATGGAGAGAATCTGAATTATAAGCTTTATATAAATAATTCATATGGTTTTAACTGACATCTTCTGTTATGATAGAAACAGACGACAATCTCAGACGTAACTACACAAACACTCTTATTTAATACTAATGCTGACAAAAAACACATTTCTATTATTAAATAGAAAAATTCATAAAATACATTTTAAAAAATCTGAAATATTGTTTGAGTCACATTACAACCGAGTGATATGACATCATATATATAATAGTGTGATTTATGAAGGCATTCACTATTAACATTTCACAATTTTAATAATTATATATAATATTTTAATATCAAATCAACTCACGATTTGTTTGTAATCACTCACTCACTCACTCACTCATTGCCAAACCTCTTAATCCTACTAGGGTTGTAGGGAGGCTGGAGCCTATCTCAGCCAACCCTGGGGGAAGTTGAGTTACACCCTCACACTTTGGGGCAATTTGGCCAATTAGCCTAATGTTTGGCTGTTCCAAATTGCCCCTAGGTGTGAGTGTGAATGGTTATGTGTGTGTTGCCCTGCAGTGGTCTGGCAAACTGTTCAGGGTGCACCCCGCCTTAGCCCAGAGTACACTAAGATAGGCTCCAGCCTCCCTGTACCCCATTCGGCAAATGAGTAGATGAATTAACCTAATGTGCATGTCTTTGGAGTGTGGAAGAAAACCGGAGTACCTGAAGAAAACCCACAAAACACAAGGAGAACATGCAAACTCCACACAGAAATGCCTTCAACAAGCCCAGGACTTGAACCCAGGACCATCTAACTGTGAGGTGGATGTGCTAAACACTATGCTACCATGCAACCTTCATTTGTAATTAATTCTGAGTTAAAGAAAATTCGATCCATGATCACAAAAGTGTATTGCAAACAAAACGACCACAGTATTACCATTATGTCATCATATCACCCGGCCCTTCAATGCAAATTTTATTTCTGACTGTAATCCCTCTTTTATTTCTCTCTCTTGTTAAAAAAAAAAAAAAAAAGGTAAGATGACGTTACTGAGACACCGCAAAGCGTAAAATCTATCTTTCACAACATTGGAAGCTGTTGGGATAAAGAAATTACACAATGACGCAGAAACAATTTAAGTAAATGGGCATGGTTTAAGCCAGACCAGACTAACTGTCATGCTAAACATGAGCAGAACTCTTTTTTTAACCACTTTTCTTGGTGTTGTGTGTTACTTTGGAGTCTCTTATAATCCAGTAAATATGGTAACTACAAAAAAATGTTACCTAAGGTAACTGAAGTTGTCGTACACTACTGAGTTGTGTTTTGATTTCTGGCCAGGCGTCCAGGCGCCTATTGATTTCCGTGTGAAGTTCTGGAGAGAAATTCCAACACAGATAAAAGTGAGGAAACTTCTACTGTTATAGATGCATGGACTGCTTAATCAGACTAATCTCTTATCTCAGCGCTGGCTGTAAGTTCATTACACAGAGCGAAAAAGCGGGCAGTGGCTTTTTAAAGGAAGTGCACGCCATGTGAACCTGCCCAAAGGGAAGAACAGAGATATTAGCATTTGCTAAGGTTAGTAATAAATCATTGCCTTGTTTTTTCCTTCCCAGTGAGCCTCAGAGCTGAAGTGGGTACTACAATTATATTACTGAAACATCATTCCTCATTACAAAAAAATGTATGGGTAACGCCTATTAATATTCCTCATCAATATGTTATCATAACATGTGAAATAAATATAATAGTATTATATAATAGTATAGCAAGCTGTCCAGGGTGCACCCCGCCCTCGCCCAGAGTCGACAGAGATGGGCGCCAGCCTCTCCGCGACCCTAATTAGGATTAAGCGGCTTAGAAAATGAATGAATGAATGGATCTTCAGAATATTATAAATATCTGGCAGCAGAAAAATATTATGTTAAGCTAGAAATAGCTTTTTTAAAAATTAGATAATTTCTTAAACAATTTATATAATTTACATATAGTTGTTTTTAAGAAAAAACCTTAAAATAAAAATATTTTCATTTGCCAAGATGTCCTCTTTATGTATATTTTTATTTAACCAGATATCTTTAAAAATGCAAATTCTCACATTTGGACTGTACTAAAAATCTGAAAGATCTTAATTTTTAATAATCTGAAAATATTTATAACATGGCCATAAAAATATAAATGTTTGACTGGCTGGCAGGCTTATAAAAGTTTTATATATCAAAATGCCTTAAATGTAGATTTGATCAAAAATCCTTAAAATTTTGATGAACACTGAATAAATTCAAGTACTTGAAGTCAAGAGAACCAGGTCGCTAGGCAACAAGGAAACATAGACAATGAGATGGTTGAATTAATCGTGCGTTGTGCAGGTAGTTATTCAGACCTCACGCGTAACTGCAGTCATAAAACTAACTTCACCTCCAGCTCCAACTCCACTCACATCATAATAAAAAAACAATGCTAGAAAGTATGCAAGGGCTGAAGGTGAAGGGGAGTGGGGGGTGGCTGGTGGTTGGAAAGGAGAGGGTGGGGCATGGAGGTTTGAAGCATTTTCACAGATTCTTGGGAACCATCCACCTTTGATTAGAGGGCATACATATTCCTTTTTACTTACAATTTTATGATGTAAAGAGATACCAAACTGTTGACTCTACATCAGGATCAGCTGTGAAAGGTTCAGGAGGTACAGTGTGTACTACTCCCGTCACAGAACAGCGCAAACTGGCTCTAACCAGGAGAGAAGGAGAAGTCTGAGGCCCAAGTGAACAAGTGAGCAAGAGGACAAGCACATCAAAGTCTCCAGTTTGAGAAACAGACGCCTGACAGGTCCTCAACTGGCAGCTTCATTAAATAGTACCCGCAAAACACCAGTCTCAGCTTCAGCAGTGAAGAGGTGACTCCTGGAGTTGCAAAGAAAAAGCCATGTCGATTAAAGGAAAAGATTAAGATGGACACAAGAACACAGACATTGGACAGAGGAAGAAAGAAGGGAAAAGTGCTATAGATAGATAAATCTAAGTTTAAGATGTTTGGGTCACAAAGAAGAACCTTTACAAGGTGTAGAATAAAGGAAAACATGGTAGAGAAGTGTTTGATGCCATTTGTTGAACATGGTGGGGGGAATGTGATTGTCTAGGGGTAGCTTGGTGGTGGTAAAATGGGAGCTTTATACAGGGTAAAAGGGGATCTTGAACAAGGAAGGCTATCACTCCATTTTACAACGCTATGCCATATCCTGTGGAAAGGCACTTGATTGGAGCCACTTTCCTCCTACAACAGGATAATGACCCAAAACACAGCTCCAAACTATTAAGGGAAGAAGCAGTCAGCTGGTATTCTGTCAATAATGAAGAGGCCAGCGCAGTCACCAGATCTCAACCCGATTGAGCTGTTGTGGGAGCAGCTTGACCGGATTGTACAGAAGAAGTGCCCATCAAGGCAGTCCAACTTGTGGGAGGTGCTTCAGGAAGCATGGGGTGAAATTTCTTCATCTTACCTCAACAAATTACCATCCAGAATGACAAAGGTCTGCACGGCTGTAATAGCTGCAAATGGAGGATGTTAGACAAAAGCAAAGTTTGAAGTAAAAAATTATTATTTCAAGTAAAAAATTTTCATTGCCACCTTGTTGATGTCATGATTGTATTCACATTCATTTTGCAACTCATTTGATCGATGCTGGTGTGTGTTTTCATGGAAAATGTGAAATTTTGTGGGTGACCCCATATTTTTGAATGGTAGTATAAATCTAGTAATTTTGTCAATATTATCACCAGCAATAATGTGTCTTATCACAACACAGTACACATCAATTAGTGTACCAGTTACTGCTTAAAAAGCACTCTTCATACGCTAGTGAAAACGACCTCAAAATTTACACAAGCAAGATGGAGTTTAAATTAAACGCGTTTCAGTTCGGAACAATTTTGACCTTAAACTTTGAGCACATTTTTTCGTGCATGATATTGGCTCCAGTGAGGAAAATTATGAAGTCCAGCTCCATGGTCTGACAGTTTGATTTATGTTTTGACTGTAAATACATTCAAAATAACTGCCGAATGACATTTATGGCAGGCCAGATATTTAAAAAGGCACTTTTTATACCCCAGGCATAGCATAAAAGCAAGTACTCCTATTTAATGGTATTGGTCTAGACGCGACTGAAAAGCTCTGTCTCGATCACTTGCGTTTCAGAAAAAATCTGCAGCCTTCGAGGCACAAACAACAAGCAGGTGATTGTATTAATGGAAATGCGGAGCGTAAAAATTCAGCTTGAGCACATGTGCATAACCAGACTCTGAATTTGAGGAACTCCTGAGGGGTACATCCTGAAGTAGGGCTGAGCAATGTATCGATAAATTATCGTATCACGATATAAGCATTCATATCGTCAGCCAACTGAATATCAGTGTCAGATTTAGCTGAATTATCATCTTTCCTCCCGAAATGAGCAATGTTCTAGCAGATTGAATCTAGATTCAGATTCTGTATCATGCAGCACTTCAAACAATCTGCCTGTGCACTCATTCTTTTTTCTCTGAACAATAATTTCCTGGAATAAGAAAAAATCTGAATAAATATCGTTATCGTGAAAATGTCTGAAAATATCAGAATAACAATATTAGGTTATATTGCCCAGCCCTTTCCTGAAGTAACTTTTGTACAGCAAGCATAAAATGCATTCGTAAAGTCTTTTATCAGTAAAATTATACTGGAATAACTTATCAGCTCTAACTCAATATTTATGGGTTAATATAAAAATATCAAGTAAACAAAACAAACAATAAGCGTTTGACATTTACAGTTATATTAACTCGGTTAGCTAAAATTACTGTAAGTTAACTAATAAAAAACACTGATTTACATTGCAGTGTTCTTTACTCTGGATTAATCAACAAAACAATTAATGGACTATTAGGGTTAGGGTTCCTGGGGAACATTGGTACTGGGGAGCATAGGTACTGGGGAGCATAGGTACTGGGGAGCGTAGGTACTGGGGAGCATAGGTACTGGGGAGCGTAGGTACTGGGGAGCGTAGGTACTGGGGAACACAGACATGGACCCCTCATCACAAGACCAAGAGTTTTTTCTTTTATAAGCAAAATTCTAAAATGTATGCATTTCTGAATGTGATGAGTGAATATTCTCTGGAAGCTTTGGCTTTGTAATCATCGTAAGCATCTCTGAATTTATACTACACAGGAACTGCACGATCTGATCAGTTCTCTATCTTGAAGTTAATGAGCAATTATTCACTAAAGGCTTGGTAAATGCACCTGAATAGTCCCCAAGACAGAACGTTGTGGAGACTGTTCCAATTAGTGACATCCATTGAGCCTGAAGCGCATAATTTTTTAAGTATGTACTACATGGTAACATCAAAAGCAAACGTAACATATTTAACCATGAGAGAAGCAGGGCAGGTGAGCACAATGAGCTCCGAGCAGAGCTAGGTCCTGTGTAGCTAACGGTGACTTTTTCAACCCATTCAGTTTTAGTATACTCTACACAGAACCATGAATAAACTGAACTCTCTAGCGTCGTGTCTTTACACTCATTCGAAGGTTTAATATTTACTACACACATACAACAACAAAACCTAAAACAGGATTTTTTCTTTTTGTTTAATTTTAAAGCATAATAATGATGATGCCATGTGCTCCAAGTGACGATGACAAACTGTGAATGTCCATCATATTGATTAGAGCATTATCCACTCAGGATGGCTTTTTAATTGTCCGACAGCTAACCAATCAGATCACTATATTTAGTATATACTATTAGACATTTCCGGGAGGGTAGTCAAATCAATTAAAAATGTAAAAATAAACCAATAAACTTGTTTTTAGTTTCCTATTTTCCCATATAGCATATACTAAAACCGTGAATCACCTCAGTGAGTATTCAATGATATCCAGCTCGCCTTCAGTAAATAATTGTTATTGTTATTTATCCTCTAAACAGCTTTAAGATTGTTTTAGATGTGTGTGTACATAAATGTCCTAATGTAGCATTTATGGTTGTGGCCATAAAGCTCAATTTTGGTCTCATCACTCCAAATAACCTTGTTGCAGATGTATTGTCTGTTTGGTGTATTGTAAGCGGGCTGCTTTGTGGCACTTGCATAGTAACGGCTTCCTTTTGACAACTTGACCACGCAGCCCATTTTTATTCAAGTGTCTCCTTATTGTGCACCTTGAAACAGCCACACCACTTTTTTTTCAGAGAGTCCTGTATGTCAGCTGAAGTTATTTGTGGGTTTTTCTTTGCATCCCAAACAATTTTCCTGGCAGTTGTGGCTGAAATTTTTGTTGGTCTACCTGACCTTTGCTTGGTTTCTACATAATCCCTTATTTTCACTTCTCAATTGTCAATGTCAATTTCTTGAATATTCTTTGATATCCTTTTTCCTGTTTTATAAGATTCAATTACCTTCTCCCTTGGATCCTTTGATAATTATTTTCCTTTCCCCATGGCTTGGAATCCAGCAACGTCATTGCAGCACTGACTGAAACATGCAGGGGTCTGTCAGGAGCCCAGAAACTCATTGATTACATGCAAACAGGTCACAGGTGAGGATGGATAGCTTTAGTAGCCATTTAAAGCCATGTGTGTCAACCTGTGTGTATGATATCAGTCCAAAACCTCTAGGGTAAGTAAACTTTTTATCAGGGTCATTTGGTTAGTTTCTGTTGCCATTAAGAGCAAACACCAACCATGAGTGAAACAAAAGTTTTGTATTATAAGTCATATTCTCTTAAAAAATATATATGTATATAGGGCAGCACGGTGGTATAATGGTTCTGCTTGCATGGGTTTCCTCCCACAGTCCAAAGACATGCGTACTAGGCTAATTGGCTGTCCCAAATTGCTCATAGGTGTGAATGTGACTGGTTTCTGTGTGTGTGTGTTGGCTCTGGGATGGACTGGTGAGTTGTTTATGGTGTACCCTGCCTTCGCCCAGAGTCGGCTGAAATAGACTTTGGAATCCCCATGACCCTAGTAGGATTACAATTTGGCGAATGAATGAATAAGTATATACAGATGTGGATAAATTTGCTAGTACCCACAATTTAAAACAATTATTCATTCCTCCTGAAAAGTGATTAAATTAAAAGCAATAATCTCATATATTTGCCTGCCTGCCTACAGTATCTGACAGAGAAAGAAGTGTCTGCAATCTTTTTTTAAGAGAGGAAATGTGTCACTGTGGAGTCTGGCATCATTGTAGGAACCACACTGAACATAGTTCAGAGAAAGCCAAGGAGAGTTGTCTGAGGAGCTCAGAAAAATGTTATCTTAAAAGTAAAGGCTATAAGACAATATCCAAGCAACCTGATGTTTCTGTAACTACAGTTGCAAATATTCTAACTTGAGACAGCTCGAGCAGTTTGCTCAGGAAGAGTGGGCCAAAATACCTGTTACCAGATGCAGAAGTCTCATTGCAAGCTACCATGATTGCTTGTTTGCAGTGATGGCTGCTAAAAACGGTGCAACAATATAATAAGTTAAAGGTTCCAACTTTTTTGTCCATGTCGTTTTCATTTGATTGATTATGGAATAAACAATTAACATGGAATGAACATTGACTGACGCAATTATTTCTTCAGTTTCCTATTATTTCAGAGATAGTTCTTTTTCAGGGATGAGTACCAATAAATTTGTTCATGTCTATACATTTCATATATTTATATAATATATCACACATTCACTCGGACTAGGACTAGGGTCACAGGGAGGCTGGAGGGTGAACTCGCCAGACCATCGCATGGCAAAACACACACAGCCATTCACACTTACACTTACATATACAGTCAGTTTGAAACAGCCAATTAGCCTCATGTGCATGTCTTTGTACTGTGGGAGGAAACCAAAGTACCCAGAGAAAACTTATGGAAGAATGGGGAGAACATGCAAACTCCACATAGAAACACCCAAGCCCAGGACCTTCTTGTTGTGAAGCAGACATGCTAAACATTTTTTAATAATTTCTTTGGTTCTCATTGCCTACAATAGCATTGTTCAATTCATTTTCACCAAAAAATTATAGAGAAGTAATTTTTTACTTCTTTTTATTAGGAGCACTTTTAGACAAAAGTGGTGGTGTATAATCTTCACTGCACATTACTATATATATATCTCCCAAGACAAAGGAGATGATAATAGACTTAAGGAGATCTAAACAAACTGAGCACTCTGCCCTCTATGTTGATGGAGAGAAGGTAGAGAGGGTGGAGTGCTTCAAGTTTCTTGGAGTCCACATCTCTGCTGACTTCTGGATCACAAACATCTCTCACCAGGTGGGGAAGGCACAACAAGGGATGTACTTCCTCAGAAAGCTCCAACAAACCCGCCTACCCCTACCCCTACCGACAAACTCCGAGAGTCTCCTGACCTTCTGCTGTACAGTGTGGTTCAACAGCTGTACTGCAGAGGACAGGAAGGCCCTGCAACAGAAGGTGAGGAGGACAGAGAGGGGGCATTGGAAGTACACTACCCCACTCAGTGACATTTACACTGTCAGACTTCAGAGGAGAGCCAGTGGAATTATCAGGGACCCCACACACCCTGGACACCCCCCTTTTCTCCCCTCTCCCCTCCAGAAAAAGGTACAGGACACTTAAAAACAAAAACTAACAGACTTAAGAACGGCTTTTAACCAAAAGCTGTTAAATGTGCAACCCCACCACCACCACCGTCACATACACTAACTGGACAGTGCATTATACTCTTTAAGTGCAATACTCCTGTGTAGAGCAGGTCTCAAACATCATATAACATTTTAGCATCATGCACCTTATGATTAAAGCTCTACCTCTCACCCTGTGTATACCATGTACCTTTGACATATCATGCACCCTTCTGTATATGTGTGTAAATTTGTGAATATGTGGATAAATGTATAAGCCTGTACAAGTGTAAATATGTGGATAGATGTATATGTGTTTG
>JBCNYH010000025.1:9216670-9245844 GCA_039654325.1 Tandanus tandanus
ACATTTAGAGACATACACAGAAGGGTGCATGATATGTCAAAGGTGCATGGTATATACAGGGTGAGAGGTAGAGCTTTTTAATCATAAGGTGCATGATGCTAAATGATGTTCTAAACATGAGTATTGCACTTAAACATGAGTATTGCACTTAAAGAGTATATTGCACTGTCCAGGAAGATGGTCTGAATGATGGTTATTTAGTCAGTGTGTGTGACGGTGGTGGTGGTGGAGTTGCGCATTTAACAGCTTGTGGGTAAAAGCTGTTCTTGAGTCTATTAGTTTTTGTTTTTAGTGTCCTGTAATTTTTCCGGAGGGGAGAGGGGAGAAAAGGGGGGTGGCCAGTGTGTGCGGGGTCCCTGATAATTCCACTGGCTCTCCTCCGAAGTCTGACAGTGTAAATGTCACTGAGTGGGGTAGTGTAGTTCCAATTACCTGCTCTGCCGTCCTCACCACCCACTGCAGGGCCTTCCTGTCCTCTGCAGTACAGCTGTTGAACCACACTGAACAGCAGTAGGTCAGGAGCCTCTCGATGGCGCAGCGGTAAACGTTTGTCAGTAGGGGTCGCGGTAGGTGGGCTTGTCAGAGCTTTCTTAGGAATTCTATGTGGTATAGTTCCTATGAATGAGCTGTTAATATAGAAACAATCATGTATTAAACACATTAATATAAATTTGTGATTTGGAGCTGTACTACTGTCAGAGCTGGCGATTAGGAAAATGAACACTTTTTGTCCAATCAGAATTCAATAACGATGTGGATTATATTATATATTATAGTATAAATGATGTGAGATGGTAACTTGCTTTTTTAAGCCACAGTGTGTAACATAAGGGCGGGTGTGCCTTATCATCAGTACCAAGAATTTAGACACGTTTGTAATCATATTTTGACTCCTGTTCAAAAGTAATGACGTGACTGGAATAAATAAATAGATCAACTGTTTCTGTATGATTTTCTTGAATCTCCTTGGTACACAAATAGTCATCCAAAATATTGATCACGAGAGGGCCGCAGAAAAATTTCCAAAACCACGGAACAGCATGAAGTCCATCATCGACACACAGAGAAAATGGGGCACTACAGTGACATGACCAAAATCGGGAAGTCCCTCCAAAAGTAACAGAAGGGCGAGAGGAAATCTACTCAGGAAAGCTGCCATGAGCAACATTTAAAGGAGCTGCAGAAACATCTGGATGCTCTCTGCATGTGACAGCAATCTCCTCAGTTCTTCACATGTATGAGCTGTGGACTAGGGAGGCTAGATATAAGCCATTTCTCACAAGGAAAAAATGTCACCTCAGACCATGTGGCGAAATGTGTTGTGGTCTAGTGAGACCTGATTTGGAAAGAAGTCAAAAATATTTTTGCTGTTTGGCACCAAAATAAGGCAGCTCATCACCCAACGAATGTCACACCCACGGTGAAGCATGATGGTGGGAGATGGAATGCTGCTGTTTAGCTATGACTGGGGCTCTAGTCATGATAGAAGGAATCATGGGTCGCTCCATGGCTTGAGAAGATGATTGTTTCGTAAAGGCCCGTTCAGATCACAGATCGAAATCAGATCAGAAACCTGCAGAATGACTTGACGGCTGTACACAGAAGATCTGCTGGTAATCTGATACATCTGAAGAATTTTACAAGCAAAAAAGTGGAATAAAATTCCCAATTCAGGAATGTGAAGTTGGTAAACTCTTAAAACACTGAGCGCTGAACATTGATTACTTACCTACAACCTGCATGTTCCTGTAGTACGTTCTGTGAGTATTGGCAAATAAATATGTGACCCATCCCGGCAAAGTGGATATTAACTTGGAAAATATTAAATACGTCGTTAAACTTTAGATGCAATTTTCTCCAAAAACTCCTGGAATGTTTTGGCTAGTTACTCTAAAACTAGCAGCATAAGTTAGAAAATTTATTTTCATTTTAAAGCTTATGGTATCAGCTACCGATTTAATACCCACTTTGCTGTGATGGGTCACATATTAAGCACACAACCTGGATGTGATCTGCCACTGTTTAACAGTCAGGTTAAACATTCTTTTACCTGGATGTTTATAGCATTACCTAAGCTAGCTATCAAGTGCAAATATAGGCCAAAAACAAATACACTTTTTGATTAGATAAGCAATTTTTTTCAACGACAGACGTGTGTTAGATTTATATGGTGTTCTGATATTGTCTGCTATTTTCCCTGGGAAAATTCTTCTGCTCTGGTTGTTCATAAGCTTGAGGTGAATTATGGGATACCGTAGTGTAGTATAATGTGGTACCTTCCGATTTGGTAAATCATTCGGTTACCTTTCATCGATGTAAACCTAAGCAAACTAAAACATTATGTTAATTGATATTACATTTATAATTGACTCGAGCTTTATCCCCAGTTTGGGCAGTGGATAATGTCAGTTCCTCTACGCTACACAGGAATGGTGCGATCTGATTCGTCTGCTAGATAAAAAAAAAAAAAAAGATTGAATCATAATAACAGACACTCACAGTTTGTCACGGTCACTTGGAGCAGGTGGTTTCATCATTATCATGATTTAAAATGGAAAATCTTCATAGTTGTGCGTGTGTGTGTGTGTGTGTGTGTGTGTGTGTGTGTGTGTGTGTGTGTGTGTGTGTGTGTGTGTGTTTTCTGCATAATATATACTAAAATACCTTAAGGGAGCACGGTTCTCTTAGGTGTCCATGTACTATATACTAAACTCTGAATGTGTAGGCGAAATAGATGACGTTAGCTACATGGCACTTAGATCAGATCAAGGTGTGGAGCTCTCAGTCATTATTAAAATACTTAAATATAAACTAAAAAATCTTGTTTTTGTTTTGCTTTTTTATATATTTCTGCATAGTATATACTTGTTTCAATATGTAATTTTTTTTCTTCTCATATTCCCATGTAGTATATACTAAAACAATTATTGGCCTCTGGCACTTTTGGCAAATAATTGGTAGCTATCCCAAGACAGCGAAGCAATCAGATTGCACCTTAGTTGTGTGTGAATATACTAATTCATGTTAAAAATTAAGAAAGATCTGCTGTGATTAATGTTGGTGAATAATGAAAAATAAAGGTATGTTTAAAATTATGTGAACATGCTAACATCATAAATAACATGCACCCTTTAGTTCCCTAGCGTCAGGCGTCATACTTTGTTTGTTATGTAAATGTTTTTAAAAAATTGTTTGTGCATTAAGAATGAATCAGGATCAGGTGTATGGAGAACAGTGAAAATATAGAGATTAATGCATGCCTTCAATATTTTTTCCTCCTGCTTCTCTGCGAGTAGGCGGTATCTATGAGGTAACTTGCAGCTGCAGGCTTTTGTTAAGGGAGGAGACAATTATTTCAGCGGGACAGTCGGTTAGTTAGTCCGGCTATCAGGGTGGCATCTGCTGTCCTGCTGCGCTGCCGATTGTGTCTTATGATGAATGTCGCAATCAGGACCATCAAAATGGGGGACCCCCGCTGTTTTTAATTGCCAGAGCTGAGCACTGGCCCATTTGTTATTACGCTGAGGTTATTACCTCACACTGAGTGTATTAACAGGTGAAGATAATTGATGAGAAACACCACCCCTTCCCCCCTCAGCCCAGCGCTCTTTCAAAGGGACCGGGTGTAATTATGACATAATAAATGTACAGGACAGCAGCAGTGGGGGGCAGCATTAGACAAGTAAAATAAAAAAAGGCCCGGCGTCAAGCCTGGCTGATAAGTGCAGCAGTGCCAAGAATAATACACACTTATCGAGTGTCTGATAGGGGCTGCGTAATTAGAACTACAATGCGTGTAATTAAAAAAAGAATGCATTTTTCTCTCCCACTCTCTTCTCTCTCTTTTTTCTAGGAGAAAAATATATGTCGAATAGTCTTCCATTTTATTGATTGCTTTTTTTTTTTCCTCCCCTCACTCGCTTTAATTAAGATCCCAAAGAGCTAAAAGAGGTCAGGGATGTTTCTGATGTGTGTTTTGTCCTATCAAGGAAATGAAAATTTGGGTGGTCTTAAGCACACGCAGAAGGGATTTCAGAGACGAGATCTCTCTGTGGAAACGCTGCCGGGATGTCTGCTTAGCCTCACCCGCTCATCAAAACAGACCAAAATAAAACTGAACTGACCAGATTCTGAGGGGGGCGAGCATCAAGGCGTCGAGAGAAGCTTTCGTCGGCCCACGAAAAGGCGGTCTCTCTCTCTCTCTCTCTCTCTCTCTCTCTCTATATATATATATATATATATATATAGGGTGGGTGGGTGTATGTATATGTTTCAACAGCTTAAGCAAACAAATGTAATTCCAAATTATTTAGCAAGCGTAGGTAATAATTACCAGTGGTAAGACATACGTCCCTGGAAGAAACCCAGGCACAACAAAATTCTTGGGAGGATGTGGCCATCACCGTGTCCACACAAAAATCCCGTAATTACTTAAGCTTGATTCTCTTCTGCTTTTTTCACCTTTCGTTTTACAGCCAAGATCTTCTGGCAAGAGCTAAGGAAACTCCAAAAGCTAATTGGCTGTGTACGGCTTCTTTTAATGCATTAAAGATGTGTACGGGCCTGAGACGTGCTGGGCTATGCTGTGCTAGGAGAGTCAGATAAATACAGTCATTAGCGCTTCGTCCATACAGCTAAACCTGGGTGTCCTCTCCAGTATCCTATCCTATCCCTCTTTTCCTAACTCCATGCTCTGAGATCTGACTGAGTGACTGCCGTGGCTGTGGAGGGCAGGAACATGACAAAAGCAGCAGCGATGACAAAGTCTGAGGTCTTGTGCAGCTCAACAGGACGCCTAGCTGTCAAGAACCTCGGAGTGTGTCTCTGTGTGCACTCCACGTTAATGAAAGGAGCGCCTTTTGGGGGGGGCAGTAGACAGAAGGATAGTCAAGGCCTCGACAGTCAGCACAGCTGTGTGCGGTGGACTGGAAATCATTACTTTTTCTGTGTGTGTGTGTGTGTGTGTGTGTGTGTGTGTGTGTGTGTGTGTGTGTGTGTGTTTATTTATTTATTTTAGCCTATACATTAGGCATGGAAATGGATATTTCTTTTATTTATATACACACTTTGTCCATGTGTAACATATCACACAGCCACTGGCTGTCTTTTACAAAATCTGGATTTTGCGCACATTAAATTCCTGTTTTGTTTCGTTCGTGTCGGCCCCCGTTAGCCAGATCGTCGTGAGCCAAGTGCCACGTTACATCCACATATTTTTGATGATTCCTAATTTTCGGCAGCCTGCAGCAAACCAAGCTCCTCAAGAAAGCACTGTAGTGACCCTGACATATCCTTCCTGACAAATCTCATATAATTATCAGCCATATACCTACAAAACCATTTGCATATCCACACGAATGACAGGTTACATCTTTATCCCGATGCGCGGATTTCGCCCCAGAGTAATATCCGAGTGAAATTCATGAATGTGTCCTGCTAATTATAGCAATCTTGCAAATGATCTCCTTAAATATTAATCCACATCACTTTACACAGATTGCTGCAAGTCATTCTGTCAAGGAGAACCGTGCATTTGCATTTGGACGTATTGCGTAAGCTTAAGGGGGGAAGATGTTTCTGTGGCTCAGGCTCAATGGGAGCAGACAAAATCTAAGAACCATACGAAAAAACGGCTATGTTTAGCAATAACACCCCACTCGGTTACCGTTAGAGTGGAAATATGAATAAAGTAAGCTTAATTCAGTATAAAAAAATTTGTGCATGGTGTGTGGACTGTACATGTTTTGTTTTAGGACAAATAATTCAGCCACTCTGGACGGCACAGTGGCGCAGTGGTTAGCGCGTCCGCCTCACAGCAAGAAGGCCCCGGGTTCGATTCATGGCCTCGGGCGTTTCTGTGTGGAGTTTGCATGTTCTCCCCGTGCTTGCATGGGTTTCCTCCAGGTACTCCGGTTTCCTTCTACACTCCAAAGTCATGCACAGTAGGCTGATTGGCTGTTCCAAATTTCCCGTGAGTGTGAATGATTGTGTGTGTGTGTGTGTTAGCCCTGCAATTGCCTGGCGAGCTGTTCAGGGTATACCCCACTCTTGCCCAGAGTCGGCTAAGATGGGCACCAGCCTCCCCGTGACCCTAATTAATAGTAAGCGGCTAAGAAAATGAATGAATGAATAATTCACCCACTCACTCATTTGTTTAAGTGCTTAATCCTACTGGCTGATGCCTATCTCAGCCGTCACTGGAGCACTGGGTACACCCTGAACGGCTCGCCAGACCATCGCAGGGTGACACACTCACACAAAACCATTCACACTCACGCCTACAGTTAATTTGGAACAGCCAGTTCGCCTAATGTGCATCTCTTTGGTCTGTGGGAGGAAACTGAAGATCCCCTGAGAAAACCCACGCAAGGTTCAGCTCATGGTAAGAGATTAAGTTCAGATGCATGTTTAGTTTCATGTTAAAGTATGCAGCCTCTCATCCCACACTCAATCGTAGGCCTGTTATTTAACGCCAGCTGGCCTCAAGTCACCATCACATTCACAGCATTTACATTTAGCCGTACTTAAGCCTCGGTTTCACAGAACCGGAATTACCTCACGGTAGACATCAATAGAGAATTTTCTACCTTCTTTGGGTCAGCCAACATTGTCTCTTAAGTGGTTTGGGCACTTTCATTGGAATCCTTGAGAGTCAAGGTCATTGGAGCCAGGAGAGCGTGGCTTACATTCCCACAAAGTTTGGTCATGTTGAAACTTGCTGTTGGTCAAGCATCGGATCAATTCAATCGCATTGTTGTTAACAACTACCGTGTCTTCATTTGCATATATTCTGCACACATTTGTGACAGACTGCCCCAAAATTCTCTGAAATGGCCACGGTAGTCCCAACCACAGATCTCACATATCAACCGGTGATGTGAGACCTTAGTGTTACTAAATTTCTTAAGGCAAATCTTGCATATATCGAAAAACCTGCAGAGTGCCTCCAGCTTTCAGTAAAAAGACCCATTTATGCTCAACATTAAAGACGGATGACCTATCCCTACGCTGTGTTCATTTTGTCCGTATATGAACGTGTTTTTGGAAAGCTTGTGGCTGCAGACAGAACGGAGGCGTACCACTGGCATTCGTGGGGGTGCTGGAGAGAACAGTTCAAGAGAGTCACGAGGAAAAAATTGTTATCATTGCCCAACTTTTTGAAGAGAGGCAATGCATGTTGAAATATATTTTATTATTTATAAAATTACTTTTCTTAATACATTTCTTAATAAGTACGTTATTACTGTTGCCTCCACCATGTTTGTTGTCAAATATTGGACTCTGAACTACCCAAAAGTATATGTATTGCTTAAGATGCCAACATATTTCATGTACAGAAGTCAGTGGATGTTGACATTTGAAACCTTCTTTATTTCCGCTTGTAAAGGGAGCATAAATGAGCCATAATGTGCTCGGGTCGTCGATGCATGTCAGTCACCATACCGTAGATGCACAGTAAAGTTAGCAATATTTTGATTCTAATAGAATTGATAGCCTTGCTTGGGTTAGCTTTATGGATCTGATCTGTATTACTTTCATTCAAATCCAAAAGTCAGATGATATTACAGTGTTGACAAAAAATTTCACTAAGAGTCAGTTTATAAAACTACTTTTAAGTTTCACACAAACTCAGGAAAGTATGGATTTTCATGAACACCACATTTCGTATAAATTCTTCTGCAAGTGATTTACGCATAAATTAGTTTGTATGATGCGTGACGAATGAAGTCCGTTCTTGTTCGTGCCTTCATTTGGATTGTTGCCGTTCGCGTTTCTTTTTTCTTTTGTGCATAATTTCTAGAGTAGAGTTTTATACTTTACCCGAATAACGTGGATTCAAACTTTTTTGCACCCAACCGTAACGTTTCTGCTTTAACAACAGTTTGGTTTGAAAATCAGATTCAGTTTTACATGCGAGTGCATGAGGTGGTGATTTTTATGTATTCAGAGTGATGCATGTCGGTGTGGACGAATGGAAATGGTTCTGCTTGTCATCCTGTCCATGATTGATAAACTCGCCAGTGTGACGAACAGAGAGACACATCTAAAGTCTTCAGCTACGCCGCGTACTGTCATGCATACAGAACCGACTGGACACAAGCTGGTCTCACTCTCTTGCTCTGCACTGCGCATGAAATATGTTTCTAAATGTTGTGCTGAGAAGACACTTATTAGACATTAGTATTATACTACGTTGCATTGTTTTGCTTTGGGTTTTTTTTGGGGCTTTAGACACCAGTCTTGATTTTTCTGCAGCAACTTGAGCAACTTGGTTTTATAGAACTAATTCTGTAAGATGTAAAGGTTTGTAATTTTTTCTGTTCTTGGTCATTTATGAAATAAACACTGACGAAGGCGAAGTTTTATTATAGAAGGGTCATCATTCACTATCTGCTTTCACAGCAAAATTACATTTGCATCATTCCACATAAAACATTTTTATTTATATTTATTAAAATTGTGTTTGAATATTAGTTTTTATTGATTTATTTTGTGCACAATTTGTTAATTCTTTTGTATTTTTGTTTGTTATTTTATTATTTTTCTTTAAAACTTTTTTTGAATTCTTTATTTCGCACCTTGTCTACTTTATCATTGCTATTGTTATTATTGTTGTTACAGTGTACTTTTATAATTTATTTTATTTTGTTTGTTTATGTATAATGTTAATATTATTCTTATATTTATATATTTTTTAATTTAATGTTATTCTTCTGTATCTCAGTATCAGTGACTTCTGTATTTGTTTTAATTTAATTATATATTCTATTACCGTTGCTGCTAATATGTCCATACTTCATTCTTTTTATCATTTTTAATGTCCTAGTAAATCATTTTATAATACTGAAATAAGTATTTAAAAACGTAGAGCTCCTACTAATAATTTATCCTTGATTTATTATTAAATCTTAAAAGCCAGTGTGGATCTTGTATGCAAGGTTAAAACACTAAACACAGAAGGATTCAGGTGTTCATTGTAAATGTGGGTGAATGGGGACACTAAGTGGATTTCCTGCTTACTAGTAAAATGCATCAAAACATATTATTCTACATCAAAAAAGGCAACAAGTGCACAGCAGATGACTTTCCCCTCTTCTTAAGTGCCAATATTTTTGATGTCAGGCAATTATGATGCCATCAAAGCAATCTGGATTGATTTGATTCATCAGCGGCGGTGCAAGAGAGAGCAAGAGAGAAGAAAAAGAGAGTGCGCTGGTGTACTTATTGAAATGAGGCCATCTAAGTTGCCTTAGCTGCTTTTCAAACTAAAGAGAAATGCAAATGCGGTCATAGACGAGTGGCTGAGACATCAGCGGGTTAATGGAGGTCTGAGTATCGCTGTCCAAAACGATGTTATCCATGAAAGACTAAATCAATCATAAACAACGAGTGAGAAGAAAAGGCGCTGGCTTTAGAGCCAATTAAAAGCAGGGTGACATGACGAAAAAATACTTCTTTCCATAAATTAAGTGGCCTGCCATGATTGTTTTCTTGTTTACTACGTCGGCGAGGCAGTGTTTGATGTATGCGCGGGGCACTGTGGGTTTGATGTTTTATGATCATTATTATTCAAATGAGCTACGCTGTTTTTGAAGGTCTCAAATCACTGCACATGAACGCCGAAGTCCAGAATTACAAATGGCTTTCCATGCAAATGAAGAGCACGGCTCACTCAGTCGACTGACTTCATTTGGCGAAAAGCAGCACGAACGCAGATTCAACGTTCAACTATTTGGAATAACATTAACGAGACAAAGTTTCATATTTATACCCCAAAAGGAGTAAAAAAACTAAACGGAAAGTGGAGAGTAAACTGTGCTCTGGTCCAGGGGACAGAAGTGTGAGAAAGCTTGGATGACTTGTTGCAAGAATGTATTGCTTTAATGAGCCACTGAATCCCTGTGATGCTGCAGCAGTAAAACATAACACAAACAAGCAAAGATAAAGTAAAATAACGGACTTATTGTAATGAAGTCGTGCTAGCATTAATACCACCTACACTGCAGCACTCGCTTTAGTCTAAATAGATTGCTGCGCCTATCCCGTTATTATCTAAAGTCGAGCACCCCCCCCCCCTTCCCCCAAAAAAAACCCCAAAACACTTTCAAAGTACAACACAGGGAAAGAGTGTTGCTTGAATTCAAATTTAGCACTTTATTTTTTGGGAGCGAATTAACATATTTGATGTGGGAGTGTAATTAAAAAAAAAAATAAAAACCTAGACATAAGGCTGGATAAAAAACATTTGTCCGCTCACGGAAAATCGTGCCGCATCAATTATTATTTTTTTTTTTTTAAATTAGAGAACCACGCTCAAAACCCCGGAAAACACACCAGTCAAGGTAAAAAATGTCACAGAACCCAATTTCGTGTTAGATGCTGTGATTGTAATTGTGAGATTGGTTAAGTTCTGTTTGAATTAGGTTTATTTTCTAAAGATTTTCGGAACTGCACTGCTGCTTTCTCTCTTAAAAAAAAAAAAATGTGTGCCGCATTTAGGGTTTCAAAAAGTTCTGATGAGAAACTGTGATTATTTTTATCCAGTATTAGTGGTAGCAAAGAGTGAGGAAGTGGATTAAATGGCAAAATTGAATAAGGTGTCCCCATTTTAGGACAACATTCATTTCAAGTGCCTTTCAAAGATTTGCAGTGATTCCTGAAGACAGACCGAATTCATCCTGAAGGAGATCATAGGCTGTTTATAGATGGACACGTGGCTGTTTGGTCCACACACCTTTAAACCATCTAAAGAACAGTCCATTTTGATTACACTTGTTTGTTTTATTTGGTAGGTCACATGGTTGGATGGAGGTGGTGCTTCCAACTGGTCTCTGGTTGGATGATGTGTTGCATTGTTAAATGGTCAGCAGGTTCATTCATTGGTTGTTTGAGTTGATAGTTATACCGTTGGTTGGTTTGATGTATGGATGGATAGATGTTTGGTTGGTTGTATGTCAGAATGGATAGAATGTTAATCAGATTATCTGTTGGTTGGATAGTAAGCTGCCGGATGGATGAATGACTGAATGGTGCTTGGTTGGCTAGTTGGGTGATTGGATGGATAGTTTCATTGTAAGATGGATGGTACTTGGTTGAAAGGTTCGGTGGTTGATTATATGACTGGATGAATTTGGCTCAATTTTTTGTTGTATGGATTGTCCTTGGTTGGCTTTTTGGGTATATGGATGAATGTTTGGTTAAAATGGTTGATGCATGGATGGTCCTTGGATGGCTAGTTTGGTGGTAGGATGGATGGATGTTTGGTTCGGTCTTGTCTTGGTGTTTTTATGACTATCTATTATTTTTAAGAATGCTATTGTCACTAATTCTGTAATGTCCTAGAAGACTAACTGTGGTATACCATTTATACTGCAAGTTACAGTATGATGCCAGAGCCTGGTCATAGTGCATCACATCTCTATTCTACACTGTTCTTATTATCTTATTATAATGCATTATGTTTATTGACATTATTAAAATTTACCTAATTTTTTTTATATATAAAATAAACCCTAACTTTTGAACAATTAAATAGATGTGCGACATTATAGTACCCTGTATACACATGTAAATGTCTTTATGCCAAATGAGTACTGAAGTCACAGGGTTCATGCCAGTTCCAGTACAAGTCTTTTTCTTTTTCTTTTTCTGTTCCCATTAGGGGACGACACGGTGGATCATCAATAAAAGATTGAATCCTGATGTTTGAGTTAGTACAGATTTTACGCCGGATGCCATTCCTGACGCAACCCTCCCCATTTACCCGGGCTTGGGACCGGCATTAAGAGCACACCAGCTTGGGTGATCCCAGTGGCTGCTTTCCAGGTCCAGTACAAGTAAAAAAAATTTTAAGTGTCTTGGTGAGAAATTATGTGTAAGAAACAGCAGAACTTGTCTGAACCTGAGGTACCTAGTGTCAGTGATCCAGAGAGGACAATGTAAGACAACAGTAAGACGAGACAGCAGCACATTGGCGTACAAAACCAAAAAAAACCCTTTGGATCTGTAATTACAGAGCCATGAGGATTTCAGCCACCAAAATAAATGAGGAAGCATTCACACACAAGGAGGAGATTTAACCAGTGGATAATCTCCTTCCAGCGCACACACACACACACACACACACACACACACACACACACACACACACACACACACACACACACTAACTAATTCAGCACATATGTTGATTGGATACTCATTGTGTGGCTGGGACGTGATCTTTGTTCTCGAGAACGTTAATTGAGTTCGACAGCACGGCGCTCTGAATCCTATGGCCCTGTTATTCATTTAAAATTCTACACGGATAAAAAGCAATTAATTCCATTACACACGGAATGATTTTCCAAGTTGTTTATTCCTTTCTTGTAATTTTAGCCGGAGGACATACAAGAAAGAACAGTGTTAATATGGATTACAGGATGTTGACACATCGAGCACATTAACTGGATTTTGGATAGAATGTACGCACACACTATTGTCTGTTACTCTAATTATTCTAGAGCTGATGCTACAAATCTGCACGGAGGAGTCGTAAACCGTACATATAGCATCTCTACGTCGTTGCTCCATTTTATTTTGTAAACCCTCCAAACCTTACAAAGTGCATCGTCAAATTGTCAAAGCTCACATCGTGAAGGTTCTGACATGCGGACAAACAAGGCCGCATTTGTAATTGATGCTGAGGCACTCAAAGATCTCATGTGGCCATCAGAACGTGGACTTCATAAAGTGAAAGTGAAAGGAGGAACAATAAAGCGGCTTAAAATAAAAATATTAAAAGCTATCTCCTTAGATGGTGGGGGGAAATACAATAATAAAATATCATGAGATAAAAAAGTAAAAAGGAACTAGTGTGTCATAGACTGCTCTTTCAGTGAGAAATCTAAAAGGTAATTTCACGGATAAAAGGGACTCTAATGCATGGCAGTAATGTGGAGGCAATGGAACAAAGGCAAACTTTCATCTCTTTAAGCTTGGATGGAGAAAACCTTTGATGCTTTGAAAATGATAATAAAAAAATCTCGGTCTGTGCTGTCGAATACAATGCAGTGCCTCTAGCACTTAATACAGCTGCACGGGCCATCGAGAGAAGGGGGAAAAGCTACAAATTGAGACACTTAGGGTGGGTAAATTATACCCCGAACAAACACAGAGATGCAGGGCATAAAGAATCTTATCAAATATATAAGATTAGCTAAAATCTGTCAGCACTAAAAGATAAAATTTGCAAGAAATGATGTCATGTATTTCTTGTTTGCAACATATTACAACATAATATAAATACGGAAAAAAGCACTCAGTGTTCTTAGAGAAAAATAATCAACAAACACAGTGGGGTAATGAAGCAGTTTTCCTGTTTTTATCCTGACGTTGATTATTTTCCTCTAACAGCACATCCCCAGGTGTTTTGTTTCTCTTACAATTTAGAATTTATTAAAAAGTGATGTTATTTCTCATTTATGGTAGCGTTTAATGTTGTGGAACCATTGCTTGCTTTATATGCTGCAGACTTTACACCGTCAGAGGTCGCCATCTTGGACACGTACAGAGTGAGCAGGACTTTCAACCTTTGTAGAAATGGTGGCCAAAGACATAGGGCACACACGGGAGGAAAATGTAAAAAATGATTAACAATTATACGCTGAAGCGAGGTGGATGTTCTGGGCAATGTCAAGGGATTTATTCAATTTAGCTGCCGAATCTGATGAGCATAATTGCTTTAGCGTATATACTCCACGGCAACTTAAGCAAAAAGCACACTAAAATTAGATTTTTATGCTTTGTGTTACTTTTTTTTTTAACCATGAAAAACGCAGGTGAGCTCCAAGCACACGTGCAAGCACGTGCGTAGGCTCAGCAGGGTAACGCCATCTCTTTAAACCACATTTAAAGTTTAAGTATGCACTACAGGTCAACAAAGCAATTAATATGAAATGAGATGAAATTCTATAGTTTATATTTACATATTTAACCATGACAGAGGCAGGTCAGGTGAGCTCTGCACTTTGAGCTAATAGCACTGCGTAGCTAACAGTGTCTATTGAGCCTTCTGATTCAAAGCACATACTACACAAAAACAAAAGAAAACCATGCTCTGTAAAAGTTGGTTTTTACAACAAACAAAATAAAGAAAGATTTTTTGTTTATTTTTCCATTTTAATGCATGGTAATCATGTCATCTGCCCCAAGTGACCGTGACAAAATTTGAGTGTCCATAGTTTTGGTTCAAGCAGTATCCACTCAGAATAAGGTCTAGTATTGCAAAGATGATGAGACTGTGGTGTTCCTGTGTAGTATGTACTAATTATTTTATAAGGATGTGAGCAACAAGCCATCAGAAAAGTTTGGCGAGTGTTGCTATCAAATTGTACGATTATCCTTTCCAGTCAGCAAGTCTGGTATGACCACCCTGTTGAAATTCACACGCCACGCAAGTAAGTACAAAGAGCATAAGTATACTAATGGAAGAACATGGACTGAAACTGGACATGGCTGAGTTGTTACTGTAGAAATTGACATATTCGGACACTGCAGTGATTTTGCCGATTCACCGCTGTCAGTATTTCAGATATTAAGATTAATCAACACCTCCTGACCAATCAGAGTCAAGAATTTCAAAACAACCTTGGTAGTACAGTATAATTGAAGTCGAATCTGTGGACCTTGTCCACGTTCATGTATGAAATCTCTTGCATATAATTTTGTTTCTAATCTAAAGGCCAGTCCATGTTTCTGACGGGACAGATGGTCTGAATGCTCTCTAAGTGCATTCCCTTGTGAACCCTTGACTGCAGCATGCATTGAAATTACCCATTAGCCACGTAATGTGTTTAGCTAGCACGAAAGCTTGATGCCTTTTTTTGCTCCTTCTCCTCCCCCTCATATTCCATCTCCTTGCTCTCAGAAACGCAGACCAACTCCCCGTTTCCAATTATTTAAACAATTTCCTCCGAGCGCTTTGTCCTTTTGCTCAATCTTCTTCATCATTGTCTCACAAGGCTGGAGGCCAACGCGTGATGTAGCTTTGGGTAGCTAATGAGAGAGATGCCCATGGTAGCATCCCGTGTGAAGACCAGTAAGCAAGTCTGATTTATAGCGTTTTTAATTTTGTTGCTGAAAAGAATGCTGGAGAGATACTGTAATCATTAATAAAAAAATAAAGAAATAATTCTGAAGCTTTTTTAAGTGAAAAGGAAACTGGGAGAAGTGCTCCAGACTTTTCTTAAGCTAAGAACAAAACTGTTAATAATTTGAAATTTTAGCAAGACAGCAAGAGCTTTTTATGAAGATAAATGAATTAATATTCGCCATTTAAGATTAAATTCGCTGGAGGTGATTTTGCGTTAAAAATAAAAGTCAAGTAGAAAGCTGTGTGCATTATAATGTTATTCCAGTGGATCCACCTGCACACAAAAAGAGTGGAGTCACTTCTGTTCTAGTTGAAGGCGATATGATGTTGCCCTGGACTTCTATATTCAATGCAAATTTGGTGTTGAAGTGATTTATTTTCAGCGCACATTGTCCAATGCAGTAAGTGCTGCGAGAGAAAAGGCTCCTGCAGACTTGGAAACATGCTTTATTCTGAAAAACGCACAAAAATAATGAGTTAACGAGTTGGAATTTTAATAATAATAGCAGCCGTACATATTTGTCATTCATTACAATTGTATTAACATACGAGTTCATTGTAACAGATTTGGTGTAAAAGCAAACAATATACGAGGCTGTCTGTTGTTCATCATACCGCTAAGAAAGGCTCTACATACTCTACATATTCCTAATAAATAGAATAGAATAGAATTTGCTGTATTTTTTAACCAAACATGTGCCATACTAGAAAGAGTAGAAATGATGGGTTTTTTTGTTTGTTTGTTTTCTTTTTTCCAAGGAAGGAAACAAAAATACAAAAGAGGAAAAACTTCACAATACCTACAAACTATTACTTTTTCGGGGTTCTTAGAGGTCCTGTATATCCCAGACATTCATAGGATTTTAACTTAATGTTTCCAGGCCTGGAAAGTCGGGGATGAAAAGGCATTTAGGTATGTGTTATGATGATGTGCATATGTATTATTTTAAAGTGTAAGTATGCATGAAATAAGCCTAAAATCATGAAAACTATTTTGATGGTTATGCAAAAAAAAAAAAAAAAAGATGGAATTTTGTTTTAAACAAAGAATTAAAACCCTGTTTTGTTTTGTTTTTTTGAATAATTGCAGCTTTAAATAGAGAAATAGGGAAAATTACCACCATCTCAAACCTAGAAGAAACTACTTTCTTCCTCTTACTTTTTTTTTTAGAGTTTTATTTATTGAAGGGACATTATTTTTAAAAGGTAAACAAAAATAAACTGGGTTTGGTTTTAAAAAGAGGAGAATAACTTTTAACTAGACGAGTATATTTCCTAAAAAAATGAATGTAAATGCGCCGCCGCAGCACAAAAACATTTACACATCTCATAATGGATAGATGAATGGATGGACAATAATCATGGACTTTTTTATTTTAAAGAAATTGGTTTATGACAGGTACTTGCAGTTAGGTGTGAGTTTATGACAGATGCCAGCAGCTATATGCGAGTTTTAATTAATAACTTAAGCCTATGTTAAAACTATTGTGCTTGATGCAACTTTTCAGAAGCCTATGAACTCAACTGTGGTGTCCGTTGACATTCAAAATATACCTTTGTTTAATAAATTGTGTAGTGTTGCATGACGTGACATTTTGGACAACTATCACACCAGTCAGCCATAACATTAACACCACTTGTCTGCTCAGCATTTTGCATCTCCATACACATCAGGCTGCAGTGTTCTGACTTCTGTCTCATATCCAAATGTAACAGTTTCAGCAGTTTGTGCTACAGTAGCTCTTCTGTTGGATCAGACCAGATGTTCTAGCCTTCGCTGTAGTCTTCCCATGTGTATCAGTGAGCCTTGAGCACCCATGACGTGCTTCAATTCACTGGTTGTTCTTCCTTGCACAACCTTTGATAGGTACTTACCACTGCATACCAGGAACAACCCACCAGACATGCTGTTTTAGAGATGAATAGACCCAGTCTTTTAGCCATCACACTGTGGTCCTTGTCAAAGTTCTTACATTTGCTCATTTTTCCTGCTTCCTATACATTGCATTCGAGGACTGATTGCTTACTTGCTGACTTATACATCCTGTTCCTTTGCAGGTGCCACGGTAATGACATAATCAATGTTAGTTACGTCACCTATAAGTGATCATATTTTTATTGTTATGGCTGATCGTTGTGTGTTTGCGTTTCTATATAGAAACTTGGACTCGAAGTGCAATGCATTTAATCCAAAGTTTTAGACATAGAAAAAGAAATATGAGACATGTTAAGTTAAATTTTGAACTTATAGGGGAATTAAAAACAAACTTTAAGGCTTGCATACACTGTATATGTCTTTGCACATCAAAACATGCTATTATTACATTATAAGTAATACATCCTCACAAAGGGGTTGCCATTGTACTGTACTTGAAAAGTAAAGTGTCACATGTCAAAGAAGCTGTAAACACATAAGTCTTGTGCATTTAAATGCACCCTGCTCTATACCATAGGTTCACGTATACGAGGAGAAGCTTGCCTGATGTATGTAAAGGTAATGTAGTACTATGTGCAAATGTGCAGAGTTTTATTTTATTCTGAAGTTTACTGCTGTACTTCCGATTTGTTAGTTTAATATCTGGATACTGTTATTTCAGCCACTATCTTGCCTTATTGGAATTGATGCATCCACGTCCTATTCTTTTGATTTCGCACACTGACGAGAGTAAAATGGACTGCAAATTATGGCCTTTTCAAACAGACTAATGCAAAATATCAAACAGATTGTAGAAGATTGCAACTTCGAAAATCTATGTAAAAACGATGAAAATATACACGTTATTGGTGTTACGGGAGAGTTTGAAAGGCTTTTCTTTTATTTTCTTTTAACCATGGAATATTTACCTGATTTAAGTTTTCCAGCATGAATAATAAAGGTCCAAGTGTTGAACCTTGAGGGACAACATGAGATTCACTATGAGACGAGAAAATAAGAAGTACAATTTCATGTGTAAATACCGCATATTTGCAACCATGCACCTCTGAGACATACCTCGACCACTCACCGATACCATCCCCACGCTCCGTCTGACACATTCTAACCCCTTTTAATTGCCCCAAAGGTGTGAGAGCTACAGAGGGCTCAGCCGAGTGAAAATAATGCATTATTTATTGCAAACCGCTGCACCCAGTCCAAGTCTGTGAGCCTGGCTTATAGATTAATGAGGTCATATTAACATTCACCTCACAGCCCGGAACAAGACAATTGTTGATCAGAATTAGATTAGACCTTCCTAGATTAAGCACATTTACTCCAATCCTTGCTCAGGTACTTTTCTTCTAGCACCACATAATGGCATTGCACAATGCATAATGCATATCCCATTACAAGCTGCATTTAAAAAATCAAATAAAACCATGTAATTTTTGTCCAAAAAGTAAGAAACACTCACCAAATGCATCATTATGGCCAGAAACGTCCGCCGTTTAAGGCATTAAGGTAATTTACCAATGTCAAGTGGAACGTGTAATGGCTTAGATGGATTTTTGTTTCGCTCATGGTCCATTGCTGCTAATATTTTTTACACTCTTTTCTTGTGTACTTAAGCCATTAAAGAGTTGAAATGTAAGAAAATTGTCTGTCAATTTGTCAGTTATTTGCTCACTAAATGTTGTAGCACTTACTGTCATTTGTAGTGATCAATACTTAATAAATTATGATTTTCACCTCCGTTTAAGACATGGGTGTTAAGCACCTACCCAGTCTCTAAGGAGCATGGCCTGATGGAGGCTCTAATTCGGATAAAGTGAGGAATTAAGCTCTCGACAAGTCCAGCAGAGGCGTCTTTCTCAAAATTGCGTTTGCAAAATCACTTGGGTTGAAACAGAACTCACCCCTGACTTTCATTAAAACGCGAAGCCATGAGCCAGACAGAAGGCAGTGAAAAAGGAGACGGGTATCCAGTCCAGACTCTGAGCCATGTTTGTACGCCTCCATCAAGCATCAAGCGTTGTAATGCGGTGAAATGATGGCAGAATTGGCTGTAGTGAATTATCAGGGATAACGTCAATGCACTCTGCATCCCTTCCTCACCCAGAAACACTAAGACCAATGTCGAATCCAATTAAATGCATTAGCTAAACAGTATAATTATCGCTTAACCATATTTTTACTCTGGATCCATTCATTACGGCCACTAAAAACGCCATCTTGTAGTACTTTGCGGTAAAGGTTATGCAGATTGATGGAATGTAATTGTCCTGCTAGAGAAAAATGTCAGGAGAACAATTAGATTTCCATGATGACTTTTTCATTCCCTTCGTGCTCCATTAATGGTATAGCATTTTAATTTGTAACCAGACATCATAATATGCTGAAAGTGGCCAAAGAGCAGCGGATACGTTCCACGTTGATTAAATGAGACCACAAGCACCATGTTAGGAGGTGACACAGCTGCCTGGGATTCTCCAGGCTCTTCATCAATCCTATTAATAAACATGATACATTTGGAAGGACTGCTCCGTGACTCCTCCATGACTGCTAAACGACTCTTCCACGTCTGGTCCACGTCCGCACCATGACGACACCATGTCTTCTGTACCTAAGGTTAATGAGAGGTTTATACATAATATAAAATGGAAAATCTTTAATTTCTCCCAAGATTTGAGCCAAATATTGGATGAAACCCATCATCAATTGGGAGTGAGGACATTTTAAAATCCACTAGAATATTTGAGGTTATGTGCGGAAGAAAAAAAGGCATTCTGAGCATACAGCGTCCACATAGCTTATTTTCTCTGATGGAAATATTTTTTTCTCTTTGCATGGATCTTGTTCAGATGGTAAGCAGGTCCCAGCTGTCGAGTTCAGCAATAACATTGTATTTGGTGCAATATTGTGTTCTATAAATTACAACACTACTTCACACCTGTACATTGTAAAAGAGGCTCGATATCAGCTTGCGCTTCATTGTGTTCAAAGATTGCGTACATCATGCCTAATGTTTTTATTATTCTTTACTTGCACCGTGCAGCCAAAAGTTTGTGCACCTCTGAATATCTTCTCAGTACAGCATGTGCCTGTCGAGCATCTAATTCTAGATTTCTTCCCCCTCTCTGGTTATAATATACTCTAAACATCTTCTGGAAAGGCTTTCCACTGGGTTTTGCGGTGTGGCTGTGGGGATTTGTGTTCGGTTGGATAACGAGGAGGTTTTGGGTGCAGTCGGGGTTCCAGTTCATCCCAGAGGTGTTCAGTGAGGTTGAGGTCAGTGGCTCGGTACAGGACGCTCAAGTTCATGTCTTTATGTAACTTGCTTTGTGCACAAGACTCCAACTTTGTGTCACGAGATGATGCTAAATACAGACTGTACCCTGTACAGACTTAAATTCTGCCATTAATCCATGCACTTATCAGGAAAAACATTATAAATGTTCACACAGCTCAAGCAAGCTCTAAAAAAAAAACTGTGAGCTCTGCGCAGCTAAGTGCCAGAAAGCGTGAACTGTCAGTCAGTTTTGACAATTGAGCTGCTATTAGTAAAAATGTGTTTTAACACACAGCCAGTCATCTATTCATTTCTTTCATTTCCTCAGATGAAGTGTGCCATCATTTGCATAGGCTACATTCTGCCATTAAGGAAATTCAAGAGGTGTTAAAATGGAAATTTAATCAACCCTCTAATGACGGCAGAGCCATGAGACCAGGGGGGAAAAAAACCTTTCACACCATAGTCAATCATAACTTCCAGGATGGGTCAAGGTTCAAGATTTCCAACGCAACACCATTTGGAAGTAATCAGAAACCTGTGCCGAGACAAGACTGTGCAAATAACGCTCCTGTGAGCTCCTATCGAAACGGCGTTGTTGTTAGGCGAGCTTGAAAAAAAAGTGTTCAAATTGCAAAAAGGAGGCAAGGAGAAATAACTGCAATTTACACTCATTTTCACCTTTTTGTTGTAAGTGTTGCTCTATCCCAGGATTGGCGAGGCCGGAGAGACGGGGCTATTCTCCGAGGAGCGACCATGTGTGTCAGGACAATGGCTTGAAGCTCACACCAGGCCCCAAGCGTCACACCTGCTGAGAGAAAAAATGACACACTTCATTCTGCTCTGCTGTCCGCCTGGCATTTTCACTGTCTCCTAAACAAAGGCTGGAGAGGAGGAAAAATAGAAATTGCCTGCTCTGAGGTGAGCAAGAAGAAATATTTCCAGCATTGGAGGGAGGACAATAACCTTTTGTGCGCTCTATGCTGGTACACAGACAAAGCCTGCAAAACAAACTCACTTTTACTCCATAAGACGAAGAGAGGTGGAAAGACAGGCTAGAAATTCTGTTTCAGACGTGTTATGTAGTTGGGGTTTGTTTTTTTCCTCCTTTCTTTTTCTTTTTCTTTTAAGTAAGTTTCGAAACAAAGTTCTCCATTTCCCAATGCACAGCCACAGGATAGCATCTCAGGAATTCATGTACAAATCCATCAGCTCCAATAATCAGAGACGGAGACAGTGGGAATTTTATGTCGGGGTGACAGTCAATTAAATTGTGAAAGCAGGCCAAAGAGGAGTGATTATGGTTTGACCTTTCACAGTACATAAAAAAAAAAAAAACGCTGAACATCTCTTGGTCCCGGCAGAGCCATAAGACGGAGGTGATACATCCCAGAAGTGGAATAAAATCCAAAAAAACGAGCTAGGGGGATGGGTGAGTAGGCATGGCTACCTAAATTTATGTACAAACAAACGTTCAGGAAAAGAAAATGTCAGCCGTATACAGAGAAGGTCATAATGTAGTTTATGAATCTCATCAATGAGACATTTAGGATGGGACGAGTTCCTGTAACTAACTGTCTTTCCTACATGGTAACATACTTCCTCTGACGCTAAGTTATGCCATGTGATAGAAGGGACAGAAGGTGTTTCTTGTCTCGCTTTGTATGTTCCACTGCTTAAGACATGGGGTGTCGCGAAATGACAACTTCTCATCATAATACAGTATGATACAGCACAACATTCTCTGCAATTGCCCTGACCAGGATAAAGTCCTGAGGCGTTCTCCAGGGACGTTTTACTCATCTCTTTAAACGAGCTGATTAGCATGATATTGTTATGCAGATAACAGTTGACTCCTATCCCTGCTTCCCTCGTCTGGTTTTAAGCTTCCGTATTAAGTGTGAAAATGCTTGTCTACATCACTCCCTAGCGTATGCAGACGCTTTGGATTTCATCCATCATTGCCACTGGTTAGGCTTCTGGTGATGGAGGTCCATTTATGAGCTGCTAGTCAAGTGACATTCACTGCATAACCTATCTACAGCAGCATCGAGAGCAGGGAAGAAAAAGGGGCAGTGGGTCAAACCTGGATGCTCAGCTTCACTGGCCACTCAAGAACAAGAGGACAGAAAAGTGACAGAAGCCGAGATGGAAGAACTAAAGCAAATGTAGGCTTTTGCTCATCGTGTGAGCTCTGAGAGAAGGGGGGAGGGGGGCTGGGCATGACCGTTTTGACAAATTCCTCCCTACTTCACTGTCATTTCAAATGACAGGTAATTCATTACAGAGTTCTTCGCTAGCCATATAGGCGGGCCTCTGTCCTCCATGCCTCCTTGTCTCAGGTGGAGATGTCCGGCTTGGCAAAGCTGACACATTTGTGGAGGATGTAATCAGCGGCATAGTTGGTGGCCTTATTACTGCATGAGCACATAATGGGCCTAAACATCTATATTAACACATCATATCACTCCCCCTATCATGCCGGTAAATGATATATAAAAACCATGCATAATTATCCCGCCTGCAATGAACTGTCATTAGTACATTCCACATCGAGGAGAAATCTCATTTCCCTCCCCTCCACCCCAAATCACATTCATAGCCTGGGACCGACGCGTACCTGAGGAGCAGCCAGGGGGACGAGATGAGGTCCAAGAGAGCCGGCTAGGAAAAGATAGCAAAAATATTATGCTAATGCTCCCTGTCCTTCCACTGTAGGCTAATCAGAGCAGCCCTGAATTAAAGGGCTAGATAATTAATTCTGGAGTACTAGGTTATCGACTTCAGCTATTGTCTCTGCTGGAGAAAAGACAGAAAAGGATTCAGGCCTTTGTCGGTGTTTAACAAGACAGATAAGGCAGGCCTAGACTCGCCTGCCAAGGGCCGGTGGAAATTAGAGCATGGACTCGCGAAAAAAGTCGGAAAGGTGAAGGAAAAAGAGGTGAGTGTGCTAGAAAGTGTGTGTCCTTACAGTGTCCTTGCGTTTTGAGAGAAAGAACTGCCCATGACTTGTTTGGGCAAGCGAAGTGGACTTTTTCTGGTGTACTTTTTTCTATAAAAGTAAAATGGGGCATAGCGAGTTTATGGAGCTGTCCGTCAAAACTCTTTGTCCTAATGATTCAAAGATTAATTGGAGAGAAAGTGACGGACCCGGTTCAGCGTGTTCATTGTGGATGGTTCGGTTTCCTTCAGAAGTTTGTCTGGAGTTATCATAGACAGGTGACAATATCTGCATCAGAAGACTTTTGTATTATTAAAATTCACAGGGTCTGGTGCCTTTTTGATTGTGTGACACAAAGACGCATACTGTGGCCGCAGGACTTGGAGCATTGAGTGTGTCTACCAGGAAGCGCGCTTCAAAAGGATGTGGATTGAAGTTCTTGAGTGAGCAGCGGAGTGGGAGGCGGAGAGCACCTCCACACAATCCTATAATCCACCGTCCACGCTCTGTCAAATGCAAACCTGCCTGCACCTCCCCAGCCGGGCAACGCCAGGCTGAATTATTCATCTGTGCCAAGGGGTGAGAAGTCAAATAAGCCCGTTTTGTCAGCAGTGGGCAGCAATGTTGATGGAAGGGGAAGAAGAGGCTGCTGGGAGCCACGATGGGCCACCACTGCCCGAGTTCTGGCTACCGCCGACAACTTCGACATGGAGAGAGAGGTAGACGAGAGAAGAGAGAGGGAGACAGAGAATGTAATGAGACCAGTTCTCATGCATTATTCAAGCAGGGGAGGACATTTCACAAAGAAATATAGAAACACCAGGCAGATTTTTGACAAGACAGGCCTGCAATCATGCACACTGCTCTCCCAGAGGAGCGCCGAAAACTCTGGCAAGGAGAAGAGGCAGCGATACAGATGCCGGCCCCAACTAAAGCTGACGGCTTCTCAAATGAAATGACATTTACCTAAGCATTGCGCTGAGCTTAGCCTCGACAAACTCTCTGTTTACACCTGCTAATGTTGCTTAGCAGGTATTTACTCTGAGGCATCAGTGCTGCTTTGCTGCAGAAGAAGAAATCCCAGATTCCGGGTATTTTTACCAGCTGTAGAAACAGTTTAAAGCGAGGAAGATGTGCATTACCTGAAATATTTACATATATTAAGAGCAGCAAAGGCAGGATGTTACATCTGACCAAACTGAAAGCGGATTAAGGCTGAAGGTGTCTGGCAGCACCAACGCTCGCTCGGATGCAATTTGCTCAAAATGCTTTCAATAGAAAAGCTGATTGACTACCCGATGAAATTTAATAAATGGAACAAAATGACAAACATAGTGGAAGATGAATAACAATAATAGAGGGGGGGAGTGGACAGGCAAGACGTTTAAATCCTGGTAGGAATGCAAATTAAAGGAAGAAATACTGAAATATACTTTCTGCCTAATTTCACTGTTCCTGGAGTTTGAGTATCTGTTACTTTTGTTATTTACAATGAAAGGCAGAAACAAGGAATTGTCCAAGTACATTTTATTTCCTTCTAAGGTACTGCATTTAATCAATTTAAAAACAATTAAAAACCCAGTGCTGGGTCGGCCCAGTGCTGAACGCCGGTTCGCAAAGCATGATGGTTTCTGATGGCTCGCGCAGTTTCTCATTGATCGAAATCGCTCGGAAACACTGACAGACAGCTGGATCATTTTTTCGGCCGTATTTTCGTATAAAAATTATTCCCATCACTCCACTTAAAGTGGTTAAAATACCGGTTTAAGATTTTCGTGTTATAGAATGGCTAAATAAATGCGAAATCATGTCATTTTCATATAAAAAGAAAGCTTACGTTGTCTATTTAAAAATAATAATTTGATGCGAAACTGCGTCTAGCAGATGATTATACCAAGTCTACTCGCCCACCCGAGAACAACTCGGGGCAAGCAACATGGCGGACCCGCTGAGCACGGAAGTGACACAAATACCGAAAGAAGTTGATGTTACCTCTCAAATATACAAAGAATTATGTATGTATATGTTACTAAAGAACTTTATTTTTCCCTTGCATGCATCTTATAGCCTAATGCATGAATATGAATATTATTAAGGGATCATTACCGGAGACTTTTTAGCTTTGATGGTACTGATTGTACAGGCGAAGTGACAGAAGGAAAATAACTCTTTTTATCATAACGTTGATTATATGTTGATAAAAAGTGACCCTATCCCCATTTGAACTTGTTTGATGAAGTGTCCTTGTGCCCTAATGGTTGTTTCGTGTTTTAAAATGCTGATAAATTGCAGTTAAATATTTTTAGAGAAAGATTACCATGTTAATGATACACCAATACTTTGTACATAGTTATAGGTCAGCGGATAGTGAGATGGCCTCTTTATTAATAATAATCTAATGATTCATTTGATACAAATTCATTATTGACATCACATTGCAACACATAAATATATATGGACATATTCAACTGAAAGCTAGACTTACCCAGCAGATTTAAGAGCAGTACCTACTGAATGATGGCATCTATAATTTGCTTTACAGTAGAACTTAAATTTATATAAAGGGGATGTTTTAAGCTGTATAACAGTTCAAACCTGATGCTAATGGCGCCAATATTAAGGAAATTATGGCTGATTTACTTTCAAGTGGAAAAAAGATTTCTTTTTTTTTTTTAACGATTGAACATTTTGAATTTATAATGCAGATAATAACTTAAAAAAAAAATAGAGCTAAACTTTATACAAAAGTGAATAGGAAAATGTAGAGTAATAAGCCTTTTAACATTTTTTTTTTTTAATTTAACTGATGTATGAAAAAGCAGTTTTGACATTTTGGCTATTTTAGTGTAAAACAGACCATAAAACAGAATTTTCCTGAAGATTTTGAAATACTGTATCATTTGTACCAATAAAGGTATCTTAATAAATGAGGTATCATCTTCTTTGTTTTTTTCCTGTTCTTTTTTATTAACTGTTATATGAGAGATTATTATATAAAACAAAAAATGCCTTGGGGTACCTAGTATTATGAAGAAAGCACACAAAACAATTTTCTTTCAATCGCAGTTCCAAATATTTTATTTTAAATTTTCTGGTAACTAAGAATTCTTAAGAAATCACGGTCTTAGAATATATTTGTAACAATACATACAGTTTCTCATGGCAACTTCAAAACGTACCACAGTGGTTCTTAAGGTTTGAGTGTGTATTGTGTAAAATATTAGAAAGTTTTGATTTGTCAAAGTGGGTTGCCAAGTAGGACCCCTGACGCAGTTAATACTCCATTGTGAACAAAAATAATTTTAAACAATGTGACCGTCACTGATCGCATACTACTGAGTCTTGTACATTGGCGTGGATGTCATGCAATATGTCCATTAGAGGGCAGCACCATTTAAACCGTTCGACAACAATAAACACGGCGATGATGGAGGAGCTTATAAGAATTAACTGTTAAGAAACAGGTGGACGCAGACACAATGTTGCAGATGGAAGTAAATGTTAAAAATGTCTTACTAAATTGTATATTTGAATTTTTTTAATGTCTTTGTTGTGTCTTGTGTGAAATATTGGCTACACTGCCCCATGATTCCATAGGATACTGCTCCATTTTGTCCATATCCATAAGTGTTAAAAAACATAGGTGTAACAACACAAAGTACGGAATTTAGGCTCCGTCCGTGTCCGTGTATGTATTAAACACTGAGCATAAAAGAAGAAAACCCTTTATTATAATAGTACTGTAACATTTATTGTTCTTCAAAGGCACTTTCAAAGGTACTAGTGTTCCTCTTTTTAACCAGGGTTTCTAACAGAACCAACCCTATCAAGAGAACTCTAAATAAATGCTATTTCCTGAGGGTCTATATACTCTGTCAAAATGGTATGAAATATACCCATGCGGGTTTGACCCAGTGGCGAGGTACGTCATGGTAGGATTTGTACCCAAATTCAGGACCCTGCTAGAGTACTTGTTTTATTGTCAAACCACACCTTACGCTGAGGTCCAGATAAAGGGAAAAAAATGGAAAAGAGCTTCAAGTGACACCAAGAAAGGTACAGGTTAGTTAATTATTCCTTAGAGATAGATAGTAGAGAGGTCCCACCCTGGGGCATTTAAAATTTCTAAAAGGTGGAGCCAGTATGGCTATATGAATTTCAGCACAATGGCATTTTATGTCCGTTTCCTCTCTGTTGAGAAATGGTGGTCACATATCAACTGGTTTTATAATGGTGGTGGTGTGGGGGTACCCAAGCAAAATGCATCAGGATGTCATTAGGCGGTTTCATTTTGCGTGGGTTGTCTAACATGCACCACAGCACGAATGTCACTTTCCTTTAAAATAAAAGGCACCCATTGTTTGATAGATCATGTGCATTCACATCACTGCTTATATACCTGACTTTAGTTCTCTTTCTGTTTGTGAAGTGAGAATGGAGATCGAGCGGCATGAGAGAACACACATACACACGCGCGTACCTGTAGGCAAGGATGGAGATGAGGACAGAAAAGTAAACAGGAATGCAATTATTCCTTGAAGTGTCTGATAGATATATAGTGTGCTTTAATCATCTGCTGCATTCAATTGCTTTTTAATGTTGGGAAATCTGAATCCAGAGAGACTGTAGTAATGAATCTCTAAAGGTTCAATTCTGCGTGCCCTCCTCCCCTGTTTATTTTCTCTTTGTCCTTTGCCTAAAGGGTTTTCAAGGATAAGAAACATTTGCATTGTTAGGAGAGCTCATCGCGTAATGTTTCTGAAAACATTCGTTTCGGGTGCCAAAAAAGGTAAAGACGATATCATGACTTGAAGTCGGAAAACCAATCGAAAAGAGAATAGAATTATTTTACTCTCGCATGCATATCCAGGGGAAGAGAGAGGGAAGGAGGGAGGGAGAGAGAGTGAGGGATGAAGAGATGTAGTTCTCATAGATATCACCAATGATATGGCTAACATGAAACAGATTTTCTGCTGGATCTCATTTGGCGAATTATAAAATCAAACTGAAGAATGTCTACACTTCCAAAATATTATCGGCGAGCAGAATGCTGGGGTAGCAGGACGAAAGCTGGAGCAGACTGCTGCTCGATAAGCCTCGTTCAAGTTCATAATTAGGAATCATAACAGAGTTTTTTAACTTAGTAGTCTGCAGGGTTAGAATGACTCGTATCACAAGTATGGAGGTAATTAAATTGCATAAATTACAGGATAAAATGGGTTCAGGAAAGCTGGAATCTTCATGAGTTCATCTATCTTTTCCACCTCATTCATCCAGCTATCCTCATCTATTCATCCATCTATCCATCTGTCTGTTTCATTCCATTCCATCTATGCAACCCGTTCCACCCTTCATCCTATCCCATTCTGTACATACAACCATGGATTCCAATTTAACCGCCTAAACCTATCTTTTTCAGCCCATGCTTCTATTCCATTCCATCCATCTGTCCCTCCTTTACCTTCCGTTCTATCCATGCATTCAATTTCATCCACCCATCCCCCACAATTCATTCCATTTTATTCTATCCATCCATCCCCTCTCATGTATTCCATTCCATCCACCCATCCCCTCTCATGTATTCCATTCCATCCAGCCATCCCCTCTCATGTATTCCATTCCATCCATCCATCCCCTCTCATGTATTCCATTCCATCCATCCATCTCCTCTCATGTATTCCATTCCATCCATCCATCCCCTCTCATGTATTCCATTCCATCCATCCCCTCTCGTGTATTCCATTCCATCCACCCATCCCCTCTCATGTATTCCATTCCATCCACCCATCCCCTCTCATGTATTCCATTCCATCCATCCATCCCCTCTCATGTATTCCATTCCATCCACCCATCCCCTCTCATGTATTCCATTCCATCCATCCATCCCCTCTCA
>JBCNYH010000025.1:9264694-9277987 GCA_039654325.1 Tandanus tandanus
TATTTGGATTCCTCATAGTCAAAAGCATGGGAATCAGGACAAGAGGCTCGATTACAAGCAAAGATTTGAATTCTGAACAGGTCTAATGTATGTATGTATGACTATATATATATATATATATATATATATATCCATTAGACACCCTGAGGCTCATCATAAACACAGAAACAGAGATACTGCATTAATAGGTGTGAAAATTCTTATCGCTACTCAAGAGAAAGCTTTATTGGTGCAAACTTTCCAAGAATTTTAATTCTGCACACCGTCACGCTGGATTGCTTTGATTGTCACGTAATGAAGTGAGGAAGCGAGAGCTGCAAAATTGCATTTGTAAATACAAGACACCTTTCTGGCTGTGATTGCTTTCAGAGGTTTCAAGGTCTCGTTTGGACAGGTCTGATCAGAAACACACTGTTTTTAACCTCACGCTTACTGCTGCCTGTAACTAACACCTGGGTGAACTGATAGGAATGATCAAACCTGGCATGACTGAAATGGCATGTACATCACAAAGAAGAGACGCCTTAATTCAGTTTCATTAGGGGAACTCAATCATGATACTAATACTGTTCTGATATGTCGTTTATTTACTCATTCATGCAAACAAAATGGCAAAAACTGACAATGTAATGCAAGCATGCGGTGTATTTTTTTGAATAACGACTGCTAGAACTCCAAGGACTGCAGATTAACCTGATAAACACCTTCATGTTGAATAGAGAGCTCGAGGAAGGCCGTCCTGGGTACAGAGCACAGTATCAATGAGCACAATCATTAAAAACTGGGCTCAAGGTGTTGTGGATTGTGAAGTTACAGATATTTATGATTGTGCTGAGAAATATGTTTATATAATGAATACATTTTGCTGATGAAAGATGGCATATGTTCATGGCACTTTGCACTTGTTTATAACGAACACTTTTCAGCATTGAAACTGCTCTGTGTTCTAAAAATCGACGTCCTTGCGCTCCCTGTTTATGCTGCAATTTTGTCGAGAAGCAATGGCAAGAAGCAACAAAAATGAATTCCTGATTAATTTACTCTAATTTGATTTCTCGTATTTCAGTATCTGACACATCTGTAGAACAATTATCCTTGGGTGGAACTGGAAGTAATACAGTTTATATACTACATGGGAATGACATGATGTAATTTATTCACTACATTAGGATAATGAACACTATCCACGTCCCAAGCTTGGGATAGCGCTTGAATCAAAATGGTGGACAAAAACCCATGGTTTCTCAACACACCAAGAACGCTACACGATTTAGCCCTGATGCCCCTTTTTTCAGCAACATCCACCTCACCTCTGGCAGATAATTGCTAGTGCTTCAAATATATGTTACAACGGTTATATGCCAAACAGCCATATATGTCGTCATATAGTGGCATCAGACCGCCATTGGGAGCTCCCGACCGCACACGACACCTTTAGTTTGTCATTCGCTGCATACAGAGTACTCTGCCACTGATGCCACTCTGTATGCTAATGAAGACAGAGAAGAGCTCAAACGGTGGCTCCCAACGGCGTCGTGTATGTACATCAGCAGGCGCAGTTTAAAAAGTGACACGATGATGAGGAATCTTTTGTGAATCACACACACACACACACACACACACACCGTCCTCATCCCTGACTAACCCTCCCAATTAGTATCTCTCTTCGACTAAACTGAGCCGTTTGCTGCGTGTCGTTAGCGACAAATTGATTTTTATGATTTTAATAACGTGAAGAAGAACAGGACGCGCTGCCATCTTCATCTCCATCAGGGGCCTCTGTCGTCTCCACCAAACGGACTCCTGGGAGATTTCCGTATTCAGACCAAATCTTTCAAGGTTGAATAAAAGAAATGGCGGTGGGTCCCCGAGCGAGGGGAAGTGATCATCGCATTCACCTTCAAACTCCTCTTTGATGTGGCAGAGTCAATTTTTAATCAGGCCGCATCAGACCCAGGCTTCATTTCTCCTTACAAAGTCCTATTACTCGGCCACTTTCTGCAAGGAGGTGATAAGGACAATACTCTCCTTCTCCCGTTTATACAACCCCACATATGATGAGTCTCTTTGCAGAGGCTTGATAAAAAAACAGTAAGAAAGAAAGGGAGGGAGAAGAGAAAGGTCACCTCTCTTTCATGATTAAACCTTTTCTGTCCAACTTGCCATCTAAATCAAATCCATGATGCAGTCATATGCAGAAACACAAGGGTTAAATTTCTGCTAAATGACTGGTACATACCCTGCATCTGAGTCAATCAGATGCATCGCTTCCCAGACTCTCGTAGTAAACTCGTGTCTCGTCTTGACACGCGAAGTTAAAAGCTGGCGATTGCCTCCAGAAGATCAGGAAGGCGAAAACATGTATCCCATCATCCACCCCACAAAAAACCATGGATGTGATTTGAGCACAAGAACCGGAGCGTCTCCCTGCTCAAGCAGCATCTCGTCAAATGTTTCAAACGGGCGGGGTCAGTGACCTTGCATCATTGACTTATGAGGTCATGCTGGGGGGAATGCAGCACAGACGCAGGTAGAGATCATCACCAGTAGCATTTTTCCGGATTTTTAGAATGGATAGAGTTCTCAAACAATTGCACTAAATGTATTAAATATATTTGACTGGATCTCAAATACCAACACCCCATGCAGTTCTGCTATAGTATTGTGTTTTCAGGATTGTTTGTGTGTATGTCTTTAGCTAGGGGTTAAATATTTGTAGGATAATATGGAATTATTATCGCAACCAGCAAATTAACTTTTGTAATTATTACAAAAAGGTCACAACAAGGTTAAAGTTTTAACACTGTATTTTTTTTTTTCAAAATCTTCCTGTTTAAAGTATATTTGAATAGTATTTTAGGCAGATCCATAAGTATTAGGAATGATAAATCTTAGTATATATTACACAGGAACAATGCAGTCTGATTGGTTCACCCTTTCCGGATAATTAACAATTATTCACCAAGTCGATGGAATGTAGAGCAACTTCCACGGAGCCTGGGGTGAATAAATGTTTTAGTATACACTTGTTTGTTTTAGTTGGAGTGAATGAAGCCCGGTTGAAAATGTACTCCGCATGGTTTATTGCCAGGAGGAAGGGAAAATGCAAGCGGATATTGCGCGTCTATAGCTTTGTTGAGTTAGCTAGCTCATTGGGTAGCTTTTTTATTTGGTGAGTGATTTTCCCCTTTGGGATAAAACACAAAGCTCGTATTGGTGTCTGGCTTTAAATGTCTGTGATCTGATGATCAGACACAGGTGATGTTTGTGGTAATGTTACTGTAATTCTTGTGGCTGTGGAACAGTATGGAACTCTGAGGTCTTTTGACATCCTGTACTTTAATTGACAGACCCTGCAAGATGTGTGAATTACGGTAATTTTCAATGGTTTTGAATGCTGTTTACGACCAACCAGAAACGTCACCTCTTGTGCGTTAAAATGTTTAGAGATGTGGCCCTCAAGATCGATGAGTTTGCAGTTCGGTCTGCTGAGATGCTGTATGAAATATTTTGCCATCTGCGAGTCCTGGTTTTATTTGCTGGTTTGTTGTGAAAGTTATGGAAATGCCTAACACAGGTAAGCTTGATAACTTGACATACTGTCTACATCCAGAAGCAGCCTAATTACCTGATGGAAATGGATTGGACGGCAGGGAAACTCTGTGGTGTAAAAAAAAAAAAAAAAAACACACACACACACACCCACACAACAACCAAAACACGAAGGAACCGCCATCCACACATCTTGTCTTAATCTCGTTTGAAACAGGCACACCCGAGGTGAGAAAACGCACACGTGTGTAATGCAATTTGCAGCAGGCCGTCTGGAGCAAGAGCCCCGGAGTTATTTTCATTTTCAACACGGAAAATAAACTAATGCAGTATAATCACACGGGTAATTGTCAGGCCGTGGCTGCCGAAGGCCTGCGGTTCGGCTACGGCATTTTTGAGTGCGGTGAAAAACAAGACTCGGGGTGCCATCGTGCTTGGAGAGACCACACACACACCCAAAACCACATGTTCATTAACTCCAATTATGGGAGGATGTTGGAAAGGGAGGAGAAGTGAGAAGCAAGATTCTTTTTGTACCAAAAAACGCTCAAAGGACATAAAAACAGATCAAAAGCTTGCTTTACCTCTGCAAAAATAAATAAATAAAAAAATGTACTTAAAAAAAAATTAAATAAAAAAAATTACATTTAAATCATCACCGGCTTCTTGACAACAAATGATGATTCCTCGTCATTGTTCACAAGGGAGTGCATTTTTTTTTGTCCTTTGCAGTGCTTCTGGCTCAGGCTCGGAGTCTTAAAAGCCTGCGGTTTTATTTTTAATGACTGTGCCATGGATGTTATGCGAGGCTAAGATGTTAAGATGTGCATTGCGTGCACACATTTAAAAGGAAGTATTTTTAACTGTGACAGTGCAAATGACTAATACCACTAACAAGCCCTGCCTTCCCTCATTAAAATGTATAATCCTTGGATAAAGTTTTTTTTAATGTTGCAGTGCATTTTGCAGATGAGAGAATGCCGTGCTGCGACTCGTACGTCTGCTGCCATTCCTCTCATTAAGACGGCGAAACAGAGCCTCTTTCTTTGGAGAAGAGCGATTTCAAAGAGTGGCCTTAGAGGTCTCCTTGTTTAGCCAACACATGCGCTTCCTTCTCTGTGTGTTTTAAAACAGGCCTCTGGATAGCGGTTCAGACACACACTCGCACACACGTGCACGTCTTGATCACTAAGCGGTTCACCGACAGGAGCGAATGGCAGGCGAGAACAGATCAACGTGTTTACCTGAAAAAGAAAAGCTTGGAAGAGAGATGCCACGTCTGATGAATCACGCCCACCACATTTCTACAGAACAGTACTCCACTAATTATGATTTGCTTGTTTAATTATTTTCACCCTGAAATATGCCAGAGACAAAAAACTGACACTAATTTTCATTTTCCGTCACATTTAATCCAAATACAGAATCCTCTCCACTCTGCTCAAGTACCTGTATCCTGTCCATCAAGGTGTTCTTGTGACATCATCACCATCAGAACATGGAGAAACTTTTACATCTACTTTATTTTAAGCCTCACACCAATCTGATCCAAGGAGTATTAAAACACATGATTAAATGAAACGTTCAGGATTTTTTTCCATCATCCCATGCCTTACCAACAACCGTTCTAATTCCCGTTGGTCATGCAGGACACGAAAATCTTGTTATGTGTTTATATGACATATGATCCACTGATAGATTACCGCCCGCAAATACCAGATATCATCCTCCAACAGAAACTCATTTCAGCCACTTGTATCCTTTTGGCCAACTCTCATGACCATAGGTGAGGGTTAGAATATAGATGGACTGGTAAATCAAATGTTTTGCCTTATGGTTCAGCTCCCTCTTCTCCATAACGGATCGGCACAGCGCTTTCATTACCGCTGACGCAGCACTGATTCGTCTGTCCATCTCCACTCTCTTCTGCCATCTCTTGTGAACAAGTTCCCGAGATACTTGAAGTCATTTGCCTGAGGGAAAGCCTCATCTCTGACTCAGAGGGAGCAAACTAAAGTTTTCTGGTTAAGAACCATGCCCTCAAATTTGGTTCGACTTCACACTCAGCTGTAAACGCTCCAGTGCACCCTGAAGGTCATGGTGTGAAGAAGCCAACAGGACCACATTACCTGCAGAAAGCAGAGATGCAATCCTGAGGTTCTGAAACCCGGACACCCTCCTCTCCACGTCTACGCCTTGAGATAGTGTCCATAAATACTACAAACAGGATCGATGACAAGGGGCAGCCCTGGCGGACTCCAAAACGCACTGGTAATGAGTTCAATTTAGTGCTGAGGATGCGGACACAGCTCTCACTTTAGTTATGCAGGGACCCTGTACTCCCACAACACACCCACAGAATTCCCCAGGGGACATGGCTGTAGGCCTTCTTCAAGTCCAAAAAACACATGTAGACTGGATTAGTCAAACTTCCATTATCCCCTCAGCAACTCTGAAAATGTAAAGAGCTGGTCCACTGTTCCAAAGCATACAATCTATCACCCTGAAGTAAACCTTCATGGGGAGGCTGAGTAGTGTGATCCCCTAATGGTTAGAGCACACTTGCCCGTCCCTTTTTTTTAAAAAAAAAAGGAAAAAAACACCATGGTCTGCCACCTTGCAGACATCATCCGGGTCCTTCATGCAGCATTGAAGAGGCTTGTAAGCCAAGACAACCTCACAACATCCAAATCTCATCTATCCCTGGTGCCATGCCACCGGGGAGCTTTTAAACTACCTCGGCAACCTCTGCCAAGGTGATGGACTCATCTTCCCCGGAGTCTACAGACTCTGCTTCCTCAGTGGAGGACATGGTAGCCGATTTTTGAAGACCCTCAAACTGCTCCTTTCACTGCTTGACTATATCCCCAGTCCTGGTCAGCAGTTCCCCACCCAGAAAGGGCCCTACTTTCCCTTTCTGAGCTGGTGAACAGTTTGCTAAAACGTCCTTGAGGACAGCCAGAAGTCTCCCTGAACTTCTCCCATGCCTGAGTTTTGCAACCATGCCTGCCAAAGCTCCAGCCATTTTGGCTGCCCAGTACCTGTCAGCTGACTCAGGAGACCTCTGGGACAACCAAGCTCGAAAGGGGGCAGAGCTTTCTCTTACAATGCCCCACAGTTATGGAACAGCCTTCCAGTTAATTCGGGTCTCAGGCACAGTCTCTGTATTTAAGACTAAGCTGAAAACTTACTTGTTTAATAAAGCATTTGGATAATAGCATTTAATTAGGAAAAGGAGCAGATCTGAGGATTCTCAGGCATAGAGAGTACTTGTAAACTGTGATCTTTGGATGCTGTCACTCTCACATATTCACTCAGGTCTGTTTACAGTGAAGTGGCTGATGGCCTGTCTTCCTTCTGGTTCTCTTTTTTAGTTATGTTGTCATAGTCAGTCATGCTGGAGTCCGTGCTTGCACTCAGCATTAATAAACTCTCTTTAACCATTACATTGTCATGAGCATACCTAACAATCTCTCTATGACTCTATATCTGTGTGTGTGTGTGTGTTTGCTGAGGTACACATGCTGCTTCTAAGATATTACTGATCCCGATCCTTCTGCTCTCTGAATCCTGTGATCCATCCTAATGTGATACTATTGGTTGGAGTTCTCATCAGAGAAGCCTCTCGCTCCTGCTGATGATGATCCATATGGACCTAAATATACACTCAGAAACTGTGATGTTTCACTGCTGAAAGGTGATTATTCATTCTTTTACTAAAATGATGTAGGACTACAACTCCCATTACAGTTATAAGATAGCCAACTAGACTTCATGTTAAACCATAGAGAAGTTTCTGCTACATGGTTTGTATTTTTAATCTGGTTTCACCCAAATGATTCTTCCTCGTGTTGACTGAGGGAAAATTTTCTTGCCACTTTCATTGGGGATGTGTAGGGTTTATAGAAGAAAAGTTGTTTTTACAAATTTAGTAAAAGCAGTTAAAGATAGTGTTTCATTTATGTGTTTTTTTGTTTGTTTACTTAGAATTCTGAATGACTGAATGATTGATTGCATTTGATCATTTAAATGTCTGCGGTACTCATAGCCCCATCCACATGCCCATGTTTTGTATTCCTGGTATCAAGGGAGGGAAGATATCATTTCTATAATAATATTATGGTATTGTATATATATATATATATATATATATATATATATATATATATATATATATAAATAATTATATTTAGGTTTCTTACCTTTCCAGCAATACTTGGAAAAAGACCTTTTGAATGCTGTTTGTTACATGTAACAATGATACAATTTAAAATTTAAGTCAGCTTCTTCCAGTCCATTTTGTATTTATTATTATTTTTAAAAAAGATATCATGATACCACAGAAAAGCCTGCTCCGTAATTTCGTACCATGCAGCCCTGGGATTATAGATGTGTTATTGTACCCATGTCATGCCTCACTGTCCATATTTTTACACACTAAATTCTCTTGGTAAATAATTAAATAAATAAAATAATCATACACCTGAGGAAAATGATCTTATTCGCCAAAGTCAACATGTCTGATGAGAGAGATTCTCTCCAAGACAAGTGAGTGTGTTAAGTGAAGTCCGGGGAATGCAGAGCGACTGGCAGCCCTGTACAAATGGATCCAAAATAACAATGCATTATCAACTCGTGCGACTCAGACAGCAGGGGATTCATCCCCTCACTTATTTATGAGCACAATCACTGCACACAGATGAGAGCTCATTTTCGGTGTAAAATATACGGCCCTGGGCCCCTTGCTACTCTCTCATACACACATAAACACCCAAACAGGGGTGGAAAACACACCTTACTGACCGCTAACTCATGAATAAATGATGCCTCTCTGCTTTGGATTTTCAGGCGGGAAAAAAAGCAACTCGGTCTGTTTCCATGGGCGCAGCACGTCATTATAAATCAACGACAATGTGATGGAACACTCAGCGAAAGTTCAAGGACATTTTTCTAACTTGTAGATATTCTGTCCAGTATTTATTTATTAATTTATTGATTGTGACAGAGAGAGACAGAGTGCAGGTGGTGCGAAGCGGAGAGCACGGGACTGATCTGAACAGGAGATTTACTGTATCTTGGTGATAAAACAGTGAATGTTTATACTTCCATGTAGATCCTATGCTGTAGGCACAGCATCGATGCATATACAGGGTGCTTACAGATTTATACATGGACGCAAGGTGAGTGTCCTATAGGACACAATGTCTCATGAAACACACTCGAATTTACTGCTTCACACAGAAGAGGAGCAAGGAAACAAACATGAGTCCTGTTTTGATTAGAAACAATAATAATAAGGAAGAAACGACATGGATAATATGTTGTTTTGAAATAAGTTCACTGCTAAATAATCCTCCCAGGATTCATTGTAAATTGAACGAATTCTCGTTGAAAGTCTTTGATCAGAAGAATGATCCAGGGGACAAATGCATAACACGGGTGAAAAAGTAAAAATGTGTCATGGCAAACAAAAAACTCCGATCAACAACTTCACCGATTTTACCATGCTATTTGCTGTGTGTTGACTTCAGTCGTCAGTTTGGTCCTACTCCCTCGTACAAAAATAAAGATATTAATTTAATAACATAACTAAAATATACTATTTTCGATTATGTCATACTTATGATTACTACAACGAACACTAATTTAAAAAATGCACTCGGATCAGCTTATCCTAAAGTATGTGTTTGTCGTCATGCAAAATGTGATGGCGTGTTTTTCAACAGGCTACAGGGAAAGTCTTGATTGGGTGATTACATTTCCATGTGTATGACCCCTCTGTATGACAGTTGTAGGTTCTTGGCAGATGAAGAGACTTTTAACACTACTGTAAAGCAGACTTTGATTGCTTCTCACAAGTTCCTCTGAGCTGAACTAAGAACCGCTCTGGAATTGACTTGATCTAGTCAAGCTCCAGGTCTGATGTCTCGTGGGGAGGAGGAGGAAGGACAGGAACCGAGCTCTGGTTGACCCTCAAACCCAGCAAAAGCTCCAGATGTGAGCGCCTCTTTCTCTCCTTCTCCAGCAGCTTCCTGTTCTTCTTGTTCTCCTCACTTATGCTGTTCAGCTGCATAAACACACACACACACACACACAAACACACCAAAGAATTCTGTTAACCATCTGCCATGCAAGTAAACCACTACTGGCTTATTGCATCAGTTACACATGTAATTACAATGGACAAGAATTCCAACACGTTTCTCTGTACCAAAGAAAAAAAACCCCACATACTCCAAGCTTACATAAAATAAATGTCTAACAATTGGACAGTTGATAGAGTTCTGCAAATTAATACACATTTTACTGCGAAAACATTTTTTTTTCCTGAGGCTCTTACAAATTCTTATGTATTCTTACATCAAAGGTATTTATAAATGAAGTTCTAAATCAATATCACTTCCATTTTAGAGACGGGACTACTTTGTCAGCAAGTCTGTTTAGCGTAATTGTGTGGCTGTGACTGTATAGATACAAGAAATCCTTTGGAAAATATTTTCCAGTGTTGAGAGTCTGAATAAAGATGAATAAAATGCTTTGGTAAGACTTTTTCACGTCCTGGTTGTAATTTTGCTATTTATAAACAGAATTCAAGATTTTCTTTTTTTTTTTGTTATAACTGTTACCTCTGGTAATCATACAGTAGATACAGTGGAGAGAGAGAGAGAGTTGATCGTTTTTAGCATAACAATGACATTTAAGACCCTGGCGATAAAGTACAACATTTAATTCAAGAAAGGAAATATGCCAAGGATCGAGCCCTTACTTTGTGTCAAAGGTGTTGTTTATATTTTTTCATAGTCAATAGTTTTACAAAAACATGGCAGGTGATTGTCCGCTGACAAAATTGCCTCTTGGTGTGAAAGTGTGTGATGATGGACTAGTGCCCTATCCTGGGTGTGTTCCTGCCTCACCAGGCCAGTATTCCTGTGATACACTTCAGATCCATCTACATGGTGATCAGGATAAAATGGCTATGGATGAAAAGTGCCAGGGTGAAACACATCCACAGCTCACATGTGCATTTCGATTTTGGTTTAGATCTCAGCTCTGAAACCGGGTCTGAGGAGTGAGAGCAAGAGTTCTGGCCAGTGGATCAGGATTAACTCGTCTCCTTGCTCATTACACTGATTATTTACTTCTGAAGCACTGCCTGGAAGCATCATGTAGAGACCATGAACAAGGTAAATGACAGATGCCTAATTGGGACACACAATGCATTTCTTTCGAAAAGGTTTAATTGAGCAGGCGGTCGTTCTCAGACATTGTGTGCCACGAGTCAGTAATAGCACATGGTCACTTGATGCCAGTCCAACACTCCCTCTATGACCAGGATTTGTCCGAATGCTGCGTCTTTATAAACCGTGGCTTCCAGGAAGCTGTCAAGCACATGTTTTGGTTTTTGGTGTTAAGCACTAGGCCTTTAACAGATGTGTTGCTGTTGTCTCTATTCTTTTCCAGTGCGTACACACGGAAACATATGAGTATGCGTTATAGTACTTCAGTAGCAGCACTAACAGTTCTTCAGGTCCTTGTTGCGTTTTCCGTCTGCTTCCTCCACACTGCTTTATAATACTCTTTCCATAAATGCGCTAGTCTAGTCTGGGTCCATTATGAAGCACGGCTTTCACAAAGCTGCCTCGCACATGTTTGAGGTAGACGTTTCTTCTGCAGTCCATGAAGGCGACTGATGTTTGCCAGGAAATCCCCTGAGTGTCGGTGCCGGGCTTCTAAAATTCTCTCGTTAACCCTCGCTCCCTTAATTAATTCCTTACCTCCACTCGGCCATGCTTAAAAAGCTCATCGTTTAAATATACTTCATTCTGTCCGCTTGTTCTAGTGAACTTGCAGTGACTGGCTTTGAATTAGCGAACTGTTGACTCTGTTCTCTGATGTGATACGTTTCTAATGAAAACACTGATGGTACATGAGCTGTTCTAATCCCCTTTGCATAAAAAAAAATCATTATCATCACGTCTAAATAAAATGGGCGAAAAAGAAAGAAAATTCCAGAGCTTTATGGAACCTGTGAGAAGGATTATGTGAAGCATTTGCATTTCCAAAGCTGAGGCACAAGTATCTGATGGGTTCTGTATTTAATTTTAAAGCTTTCTGCACTCACAGCGTCTTCTTTCTGATTGTTCCTCGACACCGTTTCCCTCCTGAGCTCGGTGCTTTGAAATCCACAGCACGGCAACATTTCTCATGCGCCTTTGCAAGCAACGTGACCCGTTCGTTTTAATTGCCTGTTCAGACCTACAGTATAAGCTCAAGCATAAAGCGGCTTTAAACACTGACGCTTCACTATACGTCTGTTTGTTTGATAAATGGTGCCGGACGTTGGGGGAGTACCCAATTCTCTTCCTTCAACAAACAACCAACCATGTTGAACAGTGTGCTGTTTAAAGATTTTTTTGAGACAAAAGGAATAAATGTTAGCATTTCACCTGCAGCAGTTTATTAGCGATAGAGTTCATACAAACTCCACTGTTAAACCGTCACCTTCTTTTTCTGTACTGCTTTTATTTTTCATTTGAAGTCTACAATCCTGCAGTGTCTTTCAGTTCTGGGACTGATTTAAAACTTCCACTGTCGCACAAAAAAAAAAAAAAAAAAAAAAAAAAAAAAAAAAGCAACTCCCCTGGGAACCAAAAGCAAAACTTGTACTACTGATGATCTACCCAACACTTTTGGTGCAACCACCTCTGAATGCACTTAAGCAATATGGCTTTGTGTCCATTTCAAATCCTGAAGCGTGATGAACCTGGTCATTCAGTATACACACAGTGATTAAGATATATGAGGAACTTGATAAAGAGCAGACAGACATTCTCATGCTGGAATAGGTTTGGGCGTCTTGGTTCCAGCGAAGGGAAAGAAGGCATCCTGTACAACCCCCGGCTTTTTCAGAATCACGGAATGACCATGTTTTAGCCCACTGTAACCTTGTTTTCTTCTGTTTAGGTGCCTGTGCTGTTTCAGCTCATTCATCTTTTCTGCATTAAATATAAATTCTGTTTCATGCTGATTTCTTACAGCTCTGTCACAAACAGTGACTTCTGTTTCTGCTCTCTTTTCGATTTTCCAGGCATATTGCTTTGAGTTTTTTTTATCCTGACCCTGTTGCATCTTCCTTGGCCTCACCATACCATTTCTTTCTATAACCTTTTATAATCTTTTGTATTTCATTTGAACCAAATTTCCGACACAGTTGAATTTGTAAAAACCACCAACATCTTTTGCCACATTCTGTGTTTTATAATCATTTCCATTGTTATTGATAACCCTAATTTTTGGGCAATGTTTCCTTTCAGTAAGGCCAACGGCTGTAAACAGCTGTAAAGTCTGTAAACACACTCTTACTGTAAACTGCAGACCAATTAACATTTTTACAATTGTGCCTTTGTTCATTACACACAACGTAAATTCCCATATTTTTTTCCCTCAACGTGGAGTAATTCAATATTTTTTCCTTTGCTGATTTAAAAAACTATGGAGCTCCTAAAGGGACATGGAAAAAAAAATAAAAAGATGGATTTCTCGTGCGCATGAGAAAGTTTCTCGTGCGCACGAGAAACTATCGCGTGCGCACGAGAAAAGGGACATGGAAAAAAAAAAAAGGATAGGTTTCTCGTGCGCACGTGAAAGTATCGCGTGGGCCCAAGAAAACACCACATTCGCCCCCGTCACCCAAAAGTTCCCCCACGCACACGGAACCCTCCCGTGCGCACCCGATTATTT
>JBCNYH010000025.1:9350140-9366790 GCA_039654325.1 Tandanus tandanus
TGTTTCAAACCTACAGGTGGCTCAGATTTCTCACCATAGGGTTGATAACAGACTGTTTTCTGACCATTTGATGAACGTGTTGCCCTCTAAAATAGCTTACTTGTGTATTAAAAATGGATTACAAGTGTCTTGGGCCTCAAGAACTTTTAGCAGCACTTACAAATTTTTATTATTTGTAATTTCTGATTCTTTTAATATGATAATTATTCATCATGACAAGCACCTGGGTATGATCATGGCCATGTTTGCAGAGGCACTATTGACCTTGAGTGATACTTTTAAATTTTCAATATGATGTTATATTTGTTACAGTATTATATATTTAGTTGTAACAAGGTCATTTGATTATTTTTCTGTAATAAATAGTCTTGAAAGTGAAATTAAGTTTTTGCGACTTGAAGTCTTGAAGACTTTTGTCCAGGCAAAAACAGGAATGTTTAAATTTAAGAAGCTGTAAAGATTAGAAGAAATTTCTTTCCAATACTGCTGCTAGCACATATTATTCAGCACCATCAGAGGGTTCTTTTAAAGCAGAGGTATTGAAAATCGGTTAATAGATTGGTGAGATATGGGCTTTTATACATGAAGGTCCACATGTGTGACAAGACTTTTGTCAATGGCTTTACAAATTCTGTAGGTTTGTGGAAGAAGACACAAATTAAACCTTTAAACCCCACATTATCAGCACTCTCCTCCTTCCACTGATCTAAAAAAAAAAAACGAACTTGATCACACATCCTATTGTTTGTACACAAAATTTGAAGCCAGATTGGCGCCATCTTGGTGAGAGCACAGTACTGTTGAAAGTTATACTTGAATGGCATGAAAAATGAAAAAAAATGAAAGAAAAAAATGAAATAATTACATCAAAGATGTACAATTTAATTCAAAACCTTCTTTGTCAGAGTTTTTAAAGCTACAATACTTTAAGCAGCTTGTTATACATCAAGTGAATTTACTGGTAAAGTCATATGAAATAAACACATAAAAACCTTCAGCAGGAAAATTTTTCATGTTCTCTAGCTGTGTTGGTTTCCAGCTTTACTACTCTGAACTGAGGTCTTACAGCAAGGTGGTCACACCAAGATGACCAACATCTGGCTCCAAAATTGAAACCTGATTAAAACCCGATCCAGTTTTTTTTTTAGTAGATCAGTGCCAGTCTGTTTACCATAATCTCCGTAACGTACCTGTTTCTGAGAAAGCTCCGCCTCTTCCTCCGCTCTCTGGATCCGGACCTGCAATAGTAGCAGCTTCTCTACGGCGGTGGTGTATTTCTGTTTGAAGATGTCCATCACAGAATGCTGACTTTGGGATGAGATTCTGCTCTTCTGCACTTCGTCCTGGACCTCCTCTGGCTGCAACTTCAGATATCTAATGTGCGTGCCGCGATTCTTCAGGAACTCTTCATACTCTGTGACCTGAAATTTAAACAAAGTTAGTATTAATTCATTAATTCCTAACAGACATCATGCAGGACTGGAGCATCTGTCAGTGGTGGTCTACTAAAAGTCTCCAGGCCTAATTATTAAAAAAAATAATAATAATTAATTATTTAAACTAAGTTTGGCTTAAATTGGTAACAATTTTTAATTGTATTGTTTTTATGTATTTTTGTGTACTGTATAATAAAAAAAATCTATGCATTTATATATATTTCATCTTTTAAAATGATTTACTGCTTTACGTAAACAAAACATAAACTCCACAATCTGCATAAATTTGAAAACAATAAAAAGTGGACACAGGGTGTGCCGAGAATGAGGGGACCCTTTTTAAAAAATGTAAATTTTATGTCATAGAAAAGTGGCAAATTTTATGTCAAAAAAAATTGGCATTTGTTTGTGGGTTGAAGATGAAATCATCAAGGCTCTTGATGATTTCATCTTCAACCCACAAACAAATGCCAATTTTTATTAAAAGAATTTACATCAACATTTTACATCACATTTACATTTTTAATATACACCAAATAAATAAATAAATAAATAAATAAACCACCCACAAAAAATTGTATTAAAGCTTTAATAATATCCACCGTTATTATTTCCTTAATTCCAATTTAACCCTTGTGAGGTCAGAAATGCAGATGGGTCTATAAACAGAGAGAAAATCAATACTAATATAAACAAATAAAAGGTATACAAAAATTAACCAAGGAAAATCTCAAAGGCATGATGTTCCAATAATGCTGAGAAAATAAGTCTTAAAAATTATTTTGACACCCCACCCCCTTTTTAACAAAATATTGATCTTTTTATTCTCCAACCATTACCCCAAATTACTCCAGATCTGGAAATGAGGGCCAGACTTTTCCAAATTTCCATCTTGCTTAAGAGCCCTGGCGTGTGTGAGGTATTACAGCTCCTGGCTGTGTTATATGGCCTATTTATCTCTGACAACATTGCAAACTTTCAGGGGAAAGCACACAATAAATGGTATTTGGGTGTAAATTATACAGATCGTGACCCAGGACTCATGTGCTACATGCACGCACACACACACGCAACATCGAGCCACTCTGAAAGCAAATGAATGCCCCAGAGCCACAGAGTACACAAAACAGACACAATTAAATCCAATTAGAGTCAAACACAATCCCAATGATCAAACATCTAGCATCTTATTTTACTTATTTCATTTCGAATATCTGACATTCCAGGCATCAAAGCTCTTTTTGTGACCTCACAAGCTGATGCCATTCCAACATTAACACTGAAATGTTTTTGCACTTTCTAAATAGTGCCAAGCCCCCCCAAACCATTTGATTAATGACTCAGAAAGTACATTACACCGGAGTCTAAAATCGCTCAGTGATCCACTACTGCCTATTCACTATAAGGGAATTAAATACAGAAGACTATATAGTGAGCTCAACAGTAAAGTGTTAAAAAGCTTTCGGACACTACTCCTTGACACCGTCAATTACGTAATGCTGTCGCACAAATAAAACAACAACGTGAACTGAGCTGGTGGACCATAGATAAGAAATGCTGCCGCTGCCTTTTATTAAATCAGACTCGAGGCTTCAGATAATTTTTTTTCACTGCATTGTAACTTTATTTTTAATATTTTATGTCTTTTTCCATTATTTTCACATTAGAACTCCTGAACTTGTCTCACGCCTCTCGTTATAAGGAAGAGCTCAATCCATGATGATATATATGGGTTGGCTAGTACACTACTTTTAACGATGCATTATGGGATACATTGAGTACACTGCCTAGTGTACATATACAGTAGTGTGCCGTGAAGATTATACACCACCACTTTTGTCCAAAAGGGCTCCTAATAAAAAGAAGTAAAAAATTACTTCTCTATAATTTTTTGGTGTAAATGTATTGAACAATTCTATTGTAGGCAATGAGAACCAAAAAAATCATTCCGACAAGTATACTGAGGTAAAAGTATGGCTAATAAACAAAAACACTGAAAATACAAATTTTTCTGAAAAAATTAAGAGTGTCGCAAATTTTATTTTTTTGACTTTTGCATAGCATGAATGAACTTCAAACCATATGGAATGGTTTAGCGAGTGACGAAATTCTCACGATACATACACGATATATAGTGCACTACATAGTAAGTAATAAGCAATTTCGGACACAGGATATGACTTTGATATGCTCCTCTTGTGACTGTAATAAAGAACCTTAGATTAAAATGCAAATTTTCATTGCCTGATTAACAGCGAGGGATGCTGTTGAATCAAATTTGTTTGCGTTTATCTTTTTGTGCTCATCACAAGGCACTGTGATGCACCAGCTTAATGACTGTGTGTCTCAGTGCCAGAGTTGGAAACTGAAAAAGGCACGTCTGATTTTTCCAATGGTGGCTATTAAAAACGAAAATGTGCACCAAACCACCTCAATTTCAGTCTTAGCCTCCCCCCTCCCAAAAAAACCCAAAAAACTAAAAAGTAGCACTCCTGACTATAATCCTGTGATGTGCAGATGTTTATCTGGAGCTTCACCTTCTCCTGGGCGAGGTTCTGCTTGTTCTCAGCTTCTCTGAGCTTCTCTTGAAGTTCTCCGAGGGTCTGTGAGTGCTGGATGTTCTGCTCCTGGAGCTGCTGGACCTCTCTTTGCAAGAGAAGGTTCCCTTGAGTACAGCGCTCTGTGTCAGCAACGTGGTCAAACTGTGAAGTGGTCAGCTCCTCCTTCAGACGCTCCGCATGCTCAACCTGCTTCTTCAGCTAAACATAATATGGTGCTCTGGGTTACAGGTCTCGGTTCAGACAGTGTGAAGTGTTTAAAAGCAGGAAGTAAGCAACAGGGAATTCAGTTCTAATCCTGAAGTTGTTTCAGTTTGCCTTAAAACCACAAAATGACCTGAAAACCCTCTTCATTCTTCACATAATAAACAATAATGTCTTTACCGACACACATGCAAATTAACTTTGATGAAAATTAAAGTTAATTGTGTGGTTATTTCTACATGTTTGACCTTCAGCTGTGATTTTAGAACCAAAAGTCCAGGAGGTGGAGCTGAATTTGATCTAACTCCTGCTATAACCCCAACACATGAGTCTCTACAGAATGTTACACACTTATCCAGCCTGAAAGACACTGACATGTATGTCTCCATCCACTAAACTTCCTGGCTCAACCAAGCCCAGGTAGGAGGAGCTGGATCAAGGTAGACTCCGCCCCCTGGACTTTGTTTTTTTTTTTAACTGTAGTGAGGTGTACTTGTATGTTTCTGGATTTTAACTCATCAGAGAGGGCTAAGAAACAAGTAACAGTAACACAAGTTAATTACTCAGTCACAGCTTCACTAGTAATTACCTCACTAACAAAAAACAAATAATAAAATATAAATAACTATTAAAATAAAATAAATAACAATTAAACACCCTAAGAACTAATTACTCAACTAACTGGCTTTGTAAAAAACTGACCTAGCTCTGAAACAGAAACCAAACCTAACATTAACACCAAAACTAAACTAACTAACTAACTGACCGTTTCATCTTATACGTTTACTACTGTGGTATAAAATAGCACAACCTCTTTTTAAATATTTCACTTCTACTAATTAAAATAAGTATTATATATTTAAACTAACATTAATAATTATTTTAATAATTAAAATATATGTTTTTATTCCAACTTAGGGGTGGTCCAAGTTCACATTCCCTCCATCTCTGCTGTACACCTGACCTTCAGGAGGTCTTTCAGGCACTGTGGCTTTTTACTTTATTAAGCAGTTAAAAAAAATTTACTAAACATCGGTGAGATGTGTGTCTGGGTCAGTAGGGTGTGTAATCGCTGGACAGTGGTGTGTGTTGACCTGTTGCTGGGTGAGCTGGAGCTGAGTCTCGAGCTGCTGTTTTCTGCATTTCGTGGTCCATCTGGGTGTTTCTGTGGCGACACATCTCTCTCAGCTACTGTAAGTGGGCCTGCTGCTTCCTCACCTTCTCATTAAGCCTGCTGACCTCAGCCTCCTGCAGCCCCGGCTACACACACGCACACACACGCACACACACACACACACACAGTACCGCAATGCACAAAAGTTCAACATAATCTGTATTCATAGCCTGGCTAAATATTAAAAATTATTCTGCAGCTTCCAAACACACACTCATGCATTTTTCATGAATCGGTAAACAAGCGGGTGGCGATGAGCTGCACAAGGGTCAAGGGAGATTCACACCTCCTCCTCCTCTTCCTCCACCTCTTTCTCAGAACTCCTCCTAAGACCAGCTCAGCTTTTTATACAAACAGCTGAAGTCAGTATAATGATGATAAAACTGCTTAGATGATTTCAACCTCTTCTCCTGCAGCTCTTCAGTGCTACACTCGTGTCATGTATAAACTGAATTTACTTCATGTCGCTCTCTCTCGCTTTCTCTCGATCTCACACACACGCACACACACACACACACACACACACACACACACACACACACACACACACACCTCCTCTTGCACACCCTGGCTCATCTCAACTGAGATTTAAAACTCTGCACTAAGCTGCAGAATCACCTGATCTCGCTTAAACAGCTGGATAACTAAAGGTGTCGTGATGAGACTGGTGTAGTTGTCAGTAATTCTGTGTGTTCAGTCGCATGAGGAAACAAACCTCATGTTGAGCCGTTCTGTGTTTCTCAGCGATTATGGCGAACTCCAGATCCAGGTTTCGCTTCTCAGAAATTAGTCTTCTTCATCAGAACATCATGCTTTGAGGTCTCTTCTCGCAGCTTCTCCACCTCTTTCTTTTTGTTCACACTGAACAAACAAGCAGAACCCAAGTGTAAATATGGTTTACTACTGTAATGGATGAATGGATGGATGCGCTGACTGGTTTACAGAAGAACAGCAGCATGAGTACAAGGATGGGTGGATGACTCAAAAAGGAGATAGTTGGGCGAATGGATGAGTAAGGACCTGCACAGGTGAATGGATACATGGTTTAGTAGGGAAATGGTTAATTGTAGAGATGAGGTGAGTAGGGAGATGAATGGGTAAATGGATGCGTGACCAGGGAGGCATTGTAGTGGGTGGGTAAGAGTTTAAATGAACAGAATGATGGATGAATGGATGAGTAAGAAGATGGCTGTGTGGATAGTTGGTTGGATGGATGAGCAGGGAGATGGTTGGGGGGCTGATGGATAGGTGGATAAGTACAGAAATGGTTGGAGAGAGATGGATGTGTAGGAAGATGGATGGATGAGTAGGGAGATGGTTGGTTGGGTACAGTGGGTGGATGAAATGATGAGTAGGAAGATGGTTGGATGGGTTTATGGATGTGTAGAAAGATGGATGGATGAGTAGGGAGACGGTTGGGTGGATGGATGAATAAATGAGTAGGGAGATGGTTGGTTGGATAGATGGATAAGTGGCAAGATGGTTGGATGGGTTTATGGATGCGTAGAAAGATGGATGGATGAGTAGGGAGATGGTTGGATGGGTTTATGGATGCGTAGAAAGATGGATGGATGAGTAGGAAGACAGTTGGTTGAGAAGATGGATGGAATGATTAGTAGGGAGATGGTTGGGTGCATAGATGGATAAGTAGCGAGATGGTTGGATGGGTTTGTGATTGTGTAGAAAGATGGATGGATGAGTAGGGAGATGGTAGGGTGAATGGATGAAAGGATGAGTAGGGAGATGTATGGATAAATAGATGTGTAAAGAGATGGATGGATGAGTAGGGAGATGGTTTGATGGATGGAAGGATAAGTAGGGAGATGGCTGGTTAAATAAATGGATGAGTAGGGAGGAGGCTGGGTGGATGGATAGATGAATGGATTGAAGGATGAGTATGGAGATGGATGCATCAGTGTTGACCTTGTTAGTCATATAACTTTATGCATTTAGATGCTCCAATAACACTTTGTTGTGACTCGTTTAATATCTAAACAGCACTAATTAGATGAGGTTAATAATACTAATAATAATAATAATAATAATACAATTCTTATAATAAAACTGGATGTCTTTTTATGCACTGTGTTCATTTCAGGAGAATGACCTGTGTGCACAGATGTTGCCCTTAAAAATCAGCTAAAACTCAGAAAAATGTCGCTGCAGCTCAGAACACGTGGTGCCTTATGGAAAGTGAAAGGTCGTTTGTAACTGTCTGCAGGATTGATGGAGTTAAGATAGCTTCTCGCCCTTCACCCCACGCGCATGAAGAACGGTTTCGAATGACAGAGCAGCGTCACGCCAGACCGTTTCTGCCACTTTCTTTCCTCTCGTGCCTGCTCAGGGGCCACACAAAAGCCTCATCCAGATTTAATTACCCCTGCTTTCTCCTTCATTACAGGCTAACCCGTCATCCAATACCACACGCCAAAGTCTGCAATTTGTGCTAATTCCTGGCATTTTAGTCTGCTTTCGGTCGCCCGCTCAGAGCTATATTCAGAGAATAATTGCTTTTGTGGCCTATGCAAACACTGTCAGGATCAATGGTAACCTGGCCTTAAATGTTTTTTGTATTGGCCATCTGTCTGGAGCCGATGCCTTCAACACTGAGGCTAAGCAGTGAAGGCGTGCAACCTGCACGTCACACCAAACAAACGCTCCTGTTCTGTGAGTGGAGGTTACAAAAATGTCATAAACACTCATAGATATAAACCTCTTTAAAAATACTTTATAGCAGAGTCATGGATACATAGTCATGGAACATGGCTTGGATGTTTGTCCTGTGTTCTGTTCAGTGTCCACGTGTGCCCACCACAGGAAACTCAATATAAAAAAACAATAAAAAAAAAGATTTTTTATCATTAAAGAAACTGAAACCCAAAAAATAGAGGCCTATACACCACCACTCAGACTCGCACATTTGCAAACACTGAAACCAAAAGCTTGACAAACCATGTACTTGTTAAACTAACAAGATATCTGACACAAATAAATGCAGAAATCAGAAAGGCGGAAATCAGGAAAAGGCAAACCCAGACTCGGACACCTATCAAGAGACATCTATCAGGGGCTCTGCTTTTAGGCAGTGTATAATATCTATATATTACATTTACAATAAAATTTAATCAGCAGAACTATAAGGCTGTGACTGTAATTAATATTTACAGCATTTTTATAAGCAATAAAACCACATTGTACTGTATTTTCATAGGACTGCATACTGATAGCAGTGCATTATTACACCTCATGTAAATATATATTTTATATATAAGAGCTTTTCACAGATTTTATCCTGCTCCGATGCTGCACTATTTATGAACAGTTTTATTTATTATCATCAATCATTTATTTTCTATTGTAGCATCTATGATGAGAGTGAGCTGAGTTCACAGTACAGGAGCTTGTGTATATAATAGATACAGTTTGTGAATTGTAAAATATACACTGCAGTTTTAACTCCCAATGTATACAATATGAATCTTTAATAAACTTGAGTCAATAAATCCTATCAAAAGCATGTGGTGAAAGAAATGTGATACAAAAATAAAGTTCACAAATCTCAAAAATACCAAATTACTCGGCATGTAATGATTCACTTAATTCGACATATTGGGTTCGCAAATTGAGTTTCCCCCAAGATATTTTCACAAGATAACGTTCTATTTATAAAAAAATGAATAAATAAATACATAAACAAACAAATAAATTAATAATAATAATAATAATAATAATAACAACAAAAAAAGCTTTTTTTTAAACAGACCTTTATGAACATTAGTGAAGGTCGTAGTCAGGTATAAATATAAAACAACTGTTTCCATTTACTTCTTTTTTTATTTTTACAGATAAAAACATATCTCTGATTTCTTGTTCAATTTAATTTCTTGCTGTCGAAACAATGTAATACTAACCCTGGGTTTACACTGGGGCACAATATTGTGAGGTAATCATGATGAGCGCGGGGGTTCGTGGGACCGTGCCATGATGCTCTTGAGGGAACTTTGTAGATTCGTGATGATTGCGCTGATCGTGAAAAATGAAAAGTTGATGAAAAATTTTTACTGCCAGAAATTTTGCCGCGGTTATTACGATGTATTCCAATTTGACGCCAATCGTGATAGAACGTGGGATTTGTAGTAGAGTGGAGTAGAGCTTAACAGACCTTAATAGAGTGTAACAGACCTTGATGCGCCATTGTTGGGGATCTTGATGAACTTGAAAATAAAATTCCTTCAAGTTTCATCTCTTGGACGCACCCTGCCTCCTTTTTAAACCCCAATTGTGCTCCTATCAATCGTGGAGCTTTATGCTTTTTTGAATCACAGAGATCACAGACATCGTACCCCAGTGTAAACCCAGAGTAACCCAGAGATATTACACAGCCTGATAATAATCATGGTTCTTTGATCAAGATTTCAAGATTAATATTGTCAAATTTGTATTGTGATTTGTCATCACACAATACAGGCCTTAAAATTATGAATTTAAAATTTAAAATAAAAATATAGAATTTGTTACAGTAAAAAACAGTGAAAAGTCCATGGACTTGAATACCACATGAGGAAAATAATAATAATTATTATTATTATAATATCATCTTGGCTAGCTAATCACACAAACAAATCGTTAACTCAGTTTGACTTTTATATTAATTAACTCAGTTTGACTTTATATTTATTGATTACTTTCCTCATAAACAAATCAATGAATTATGTTGAGCTGAGTTATGAATCATAAAATATGAGTTTGAAGTTGTTTGGTGCAGAAAAGAGAACGACAAAGTCAATTTAATTTTAAAGGTGCTTGAAAATATTCTTAAGTACAGTCACAAAGTGGTGATGAATGAACAAATAAATAAATATCTTATATTAACTTAAAAACTTGTATGTAGGCCACGTCAAAGCAAATAAGAGCAGGTGCAATATTTGCGTATATGGAACAGTTTTTAAGAGACGTGTATCCTATCAGCAATGCATGATTTCATTGTGATTGTAGATTTCATACATGCATAATATATTGCATTATACTCTGCCGAAACACGTTTAAAGAGAATGCGCTGTAGCATCATTTCACAAAGCTGACATCTGATGTGCGGCATGGCACAGCGGCTTATACTAACCACCTAAGAACATCGCATATCAGCCCAAACACACCGAGGTGTAAGAGCATGTGCTCAAACAAAGCAACTTTTATAGCTAGTTAACAATGTGAGCGCAGGGGCTGAGAGATCATAGCGCACGTGTTGGGTCGGTGCTACACACCTCACTGCCACCTGTGTGATTAGTGAAGCTCAAATTAAACATGAAAGCAAAGGAAATCTTTTAGGGCTGAAGATAAATAACATACAGCAAAATGAACATGTAAGAGTGAAGTAAATGAGAAGATTGAGAGAGATTTGGGTTCTTCTACTGTTGAGATGCATTAATCCTCAGATTGATGTCAGGAATAAAAGTGAGAATTGAACTGTTACTTTATATACATTAAATGCAGTTTAACGGTAAAAGGTATTATGTATTACAGTTTAAAAATTGGTACTTATTGATGAACTGCTGTTCCAGAAGAGAAATACAACATTTAGTGAGCATGATATTTCAAGAAAAGAATCAAAGTTACTGTTCCAACCCTGATGTTTTTATGTAAAGGGTCGTGTCCCCCACACCTGGGTTTATTTTGCGATGATGATCGGATCACTGAACACTATCCTGCATATTATGTTATTGGTGGCAGGGTTTTATTACCTAAAAAACATGTCATTTATTTGAAAATTATTTTAATGATTAAAACCATGTAATTGGTTTGAACATGATTTTTATGATTTAAAATGATGATTGGTTTGAAAATAATGTATTAATTAAAAATATTATATAAAAATATATAATAAAAAATATACATATACATTTATATAATTAAATGTATTTTTGTAGTAAATAATTATAAAATAAATAAGTATATAAATGAAAATAATTGTATATTTTTATTTATATAATTTGAAACAATTATGTATAAATAATATTTATTTAACCGATTTAAAAAGAAGATATTTATTAACATTTTTTAAAAATTATATTAATTAAAAAATTATGTTTCAGATTTAAATAAATAAATATTATATTGATTTTTAAATGATTTAATCCATTTAAAAATAATTTTATTGATATCAAAATGACTTGATGGATTTAAAATTTCTTTTAATAATTGAAAAGAATTTTATTGATTTGGAAATGATGTAATATAGCTAATGATCTGTTAAAATGAAATACCAGACTGCTGAACATCATAACTGACCAATCAGAAGTGAGTACTCAAATGAGCCATATAATAATTTCTATTACAGCATGTCCAAAAGTGTTGTATTCTTCTTACAACACAGCAACTCCTATTAGTTATGGTTTTATCTCCCATCACACTTCTTATGCATTCATACTGTAGTTATATTTAATGTTGTGAAACGTTTATGAAATACATTCTTTCCTGCTGTCGTGCAGAATACTGTAAAGCAGTGTAAAACTCCTTGGTCCTGGAGACGTTAGAAATTTTAAGTTTTACTTTAAATTCAAAGCTTTAAATGGTAAACATTGCCTTACTTTAAGAAAACTTAAGCATTCAATTATTTTTCAAATCTATTTAGCCAAGTGCCTGATGTCCAAGTACCTGTGAACAAGATGTTGCTATAGAAACAATATCATATTTGAACAAATGCATGTGACTCTTCTGACCAATCAGAATTGAGAATTCAACAGCACTCCCTGTATGATTTGACAGTCTGCGGTGGCATTAGTGTGCAGGGAATTCACTGTATTATAAAAAGTAAATGTGGATTAGGTTTATAAACCGTGCTTGTGTCATTTCGTGACAGGTTCCAGATTTTGTTGATTATTTCCTCACATGAAAAAAGGAGTGTCAGGAGCAGCTCAGCAAGTCACAACTCCACTGGCTCTGTCACTCCTTAACACTCAGACAGGGAGAAATAAGCAGAGTGGAGGAGCGTTACGGACAGAAATCAAGGAGGAGGTATTTTTAAAAATCAATCGTAGCATACATGTCTCCCCCGTGCGTCTCCGCCCGCTTCAAACGCTGACAGAGAGAATCCCAACTGGCATGCAGTCGCTTCATAAACAGAACAGAGAAAAGAGAGGGAACATATGCGATATGAAACCAGCCAACAAACAAATCGAGCGACTGCCAAACACATCCAATATTGATGACGGGAAGAAAAAAAAAAGCGCCTTTATCATCAGCTCGCTGCAAGATATCAGAGTGGAGTGACAGTTAAACTGCAGAGAGTCAGCGCTCAAGGGTGTGTGTGTGTGTGTGTGTGTGTGTGTGTGTGTGATGAGAAGTGCCAAGTCATCATGCAACTACATCTTCTCACTCTGACCACTCAGACAGGTGCAGTGGCTTGTGGGTAGTAAATTCATCATGGCTGCTACTGCTGCTACAGAAATGAAGCAGAACCAAATTCAACACAACCTCTTAATGTCTTCTTCTCTCTCGCCTATTACAAGCCTATTAGGAGATGACTTATTCCCCAGCCTCTACATGTAATCCTAGAATATCAAAAGCCACAACTACACTGCTAACGAGAAGGAACAGAAGTAAAAAGTTTGCTGAAAAAATCTCAAACGGTTTCCATGTTCTGACCTGGAACTGAAATGATTACAGACAGACAGACGGACGGACAGGCCGGTTCAGAGTTCAAATTCAGGCAGGCTGAAATAAGGAAAGAAAAAAACAAGGAAGATAAACACATTACAAAAAAATGTGGCCAGGTCAGTGGGTGGAAAAGGGACAGAATAAAATTACGGCAGGTAGAAAAAAAGGAAGACAGGAAGGTAACTAAAATACAAAACACAGGAAGGTTAAAGGAAGGGAAGAAAGAGAAAGGGAGGAAGATGGAAAAAAGACAGAATTCAGAAAGAAAATGAGGAAGAAATGTGGGAAGAAAGGAAGGAAGGAAGATTACTAAAGAGCAAAAAAATTCTGACAGCTTGACAAAAGGAAAGAAAGAAGTAAGAAAGAAAGAAAGAAAGAAATGGTGAAAAGAAAGAAGACGTGGGAGACTAAAAGGACGAAAACAAACGCATGTCGACTTTAAACAGAAAGACAATAAATAAAAGTGCAAGTGAAATGAATGAATGAATAAAAGAAGGGAGGAATGCATTTGTGGTTTTCACAGTAACCAGCAGGTTGTGAGTTTATATCTCAGGATGACTCCTGAGCTATACGTTTAGATTAAACTCCTCCTTCGCTCTTTTAATTAGAAAGAAAAAAAACTTTAAATAAAACTACTTTCTTTCGAACTTTGTTCTCTTTCACACGGGCCGGACTGTCTTCAAATCAATGGTTTATAAATAAAATAAATAAGTAAAGCAGTTTAGTGTGGTAATGAAGGGGAATGAAGAGAGCGCCTCGATCCAGAGCCGCTGGAGCAATAAATATCTGAGCGCTCACTAAACACCGCAGATGGAGGACCTCTTTCAAACCAGAGTGTTAAAGCTATTTGTTCAGCTGCACTAACGCAGGAACTTCGCTGGAACAAAACCCATTATTGTTCGCTCCCCCTCCTTCATTCCATCGCTCTCGCTCTCTCTCGCCCTTTTCCCCCGACAGGAAATGGACAGTGGCAAAGTTACAGTAGTTTAACATGAGATCAGAGAGCAGGTTTTCACTCTAAAGCAGAAGCAGATGTTGGGGCCGAAACATGACTGTTGCTTAGATTAACGACCATGGAGCTCGCTTTAAAAAAATTTAACTAATTAATTAGGACCTATCACAGGCTTGCTTCTACTGTACTTGTGTTTTTTATAAGTTTTATATATATAGAAATTTCAGGGGTTAAAGGTTTAAACAGATGTTGGTGTAGAAGAATAACATCTACACAGAAGAACATCTGAGAAAATTAAGTTAACCCGTCGTAAACTTTGTACTCCACTAGGAGTAAAACTAAAACAGCAAAGCAGATTCGTAACGTCCCTAAATTTTGATCTCTCCGTACAGTGGTGTGAAATCAGCGTAATTGTTCCATGTTCTTCAAAGCAACATTCTGGGAGTTTATGGCCACTACAAGGAACAGGGGATTTAAGAAACATGTACTATTCTTTTTTTTTTTTTGCAAATTAGAAAAGATAGAGGAGAAAGATGAAAAAGGAAAGGGAAAAGGAGGGGCAGTGAGCGCACTCTGTACCTTCCTGTCAGCTGCTCTGCTGGGGTCTGTGAGACTGCCTCGCCCTACTTAAAAACTCCTGCTGCCTAAGAGTTTGATCTCGCAGCTGTTGAGATTGTTCCGTCTTTTTCTGTAATGTGGACTCGAGCAAGCCAACATCTAAACCCGGCCTATCAACTTCCTCCTCCTGGTCTTACGCAGAGGGGAGAGAGAGAATGAAAGAACAACAGGACCTGAGCGTCTTAACCAGTTGACATCACTGTATGATGAAGCAGAACATCATTAAACACTTAGTCAGATACAGAGGTACAGAGCAGAGCCTAAGACCTGTGTAACAGCTAATAGCTCTGAGTCTCTGTGTAGCTAACAGCGTCTGTTCTCATCTATTCAGCGTTCTCATTTAAGCACAAAAGTTAACAGCGCTCTGTGAAGGTGGTTACCAAAAAACACAATAAAACTAATTAAAGCAAGATTTTAATTGATTATATTTACATATTTTAATCATGATACAGAGGCAGGTGAGGTAAACTCTGTACTTTGGGACACCCCATGATTTCGTTTCCCATGAATCCCAGCTGACTCTGGACGAAAGCAGGGTACATCATGAACAGCTGGGCTAATAGCTGTTTCGTTAAAAGCATCTGTTCAGAAACAAAAGTAGAGTAACAAAACGAATGTAAACTGCACACCGTAAAGCTGTTTTAGTACAAACTACCGGAAACACAATAACACAGTAACTACTGGATTTTAACAATAACACTGAGGCAGTTCAGCTTTCAGCCTGCTAAACAGTTCTGTATCTGGGGGGTTCTGTTCTGACTCCAGAAACAAACTCCTGAAAGTGTTTTGGTATACACTATGGGAAACACAAGGAAAACAAAATTTTTATTGTTCATTTTTCCATTTTAAAGTGTGATAATCACAGCACTGCCTGCGCGAATGCCGATGAGGGTTTGTGATTTTGATTCATTATCTACTCAGATTAATTTATGATCCCGAGAAAGCGGACCAATCAGCACCATCCCATTGTAGTATATACTAATAGATATTATGATATTCCTAATAAACTTTGTGAATATTTTAACATGAGTGGAAGGAGTCTGCAGTGTCAGTGCTGCATAAGAGCTGTCACTTTCTGACATTTTTGAAAAACTGAGCTCGTGTTTGAACTTCAAGGGAGAGGAAAAATAAAAGGAAGTGAAGGAGTGAGTGTGTAGATGTGCTGAAACACAACACGTGAAACACATTCATGGAAATGATAATGAATTAATAAAATGACTTTTTATTTAGAAAGAAAGTGGATGCGAAAAAGAGGGATAAAGATGTTTAGATGAAAACATTTGCACTCTGTGGTTGTTACAGTAACGGCACTGCTGATGATCTTTGTATAACAGCATATGACTGAGAGATTTTCCTAACACACACTCTCAGAAAAGAAAGTAGGAGTACAGAGGGTTATCACTGGGGCAGATATTACACTACACAACTCAACACTACATGGCAAAATACTACATTACTACACAATACTACACTATACACCACTGCACAATATTACACCACACAACACTGCACAATACAACATAGCACTGCACAATACTACATACCACTACAAAATACCACACTACACAACACTGCACAATACCACATGCCACTACACAATACTACACTACACAACACTGCACACTACTACATAGCACTGCATAATACTACATACCACTACAAAACACCACATTACACAACACTGCACAATACCACATGCCACTACACAATACTACACTACACAACACTGCATACTACACACCACTACAAAACACCACACTACACAACACTGCACAATACTACATACCACTACAAAATACCACACTACACAACACTGCACAATACTACATGCCACTACACAATACTACACTACACAACACTGCACAATACTATATACCACTACACAATACTACACTACACATCACTGCACAATACTACATACCACTACACAATACTACATTACAGAACACTGCACTACTACACAATACGACACTACACAACACTGCACTGGCTCCCAATTAAGTTTCGAATCGAATATAAATTGCTACTTTTAACCTATAAAGCACTTAATGGTCT